>JAARMF010001304.1:9047-19505 GCA_022844705.1 Toxascaris leonina | reverse complement strand
ATAAATATATATATATATATATTTACTCCTATTTATATTTGCATTTATGTGTTTGTATAAGGAGTAAAGCAAAACAGTCCCTTAGATCACTGAAACAAGTTCGATTGGCAGTTTTATATTACTTCATGTCATGAACAGGATTCGTTTTACAAAGAAACAAAATGCTGATTTTGAAGCAATGAGGGCTGCGGAGTATACAGTGTTGACGTTAAAAGAAGTAGGCGCTAATCGAAGAAAGGGGATGAGAGTGTTACCAAGTAGAAATGTCTCGATGAAAGGTTTTTGCATAATGTTTCCTAATGTTCGCGTTGCAGTGGAATTTCAAATGCTGGAGCATGAAGGGGAGGGGGGTTGGGGGGTGGGGGAGAGTAGGGAAGAGGGAGGCTTGAACACCACTGCAGATGAGGTACTCTAGCGTAAGGAGGATTCTTTCTTTTTTTTTCTTTTTTTTTTCTTAAATGCGACGAAAATAAACTCATTCTGGGTGCCACATTAAGTGCGACTACTGTTCCTCTCTTCACAGCAAAATGTCCTTGTATCAAACCTGTTGTTGTTTCAGGGCCTGTTCGAGTTGCATTCTCCAGAAAACTTCATCGCCTATTTCTGGGTTCGATTGTCCATTGGCTTCGTTCGCTTTCTCTTGCTCTTCTTGACGCGAATTTACCACCTGTTCAAAAAGCATTTGCTAAAGTTGATAACCTTGAAATCTATGCATAAGCAAGCTAAAGCAAAGATGCTAGTGATACGATTGCTTAATGCATCCCTAACTTAACAACGTTTTATATCAGTATTTTAGGCTCTGTTCGAATAAAGAATAAAGATTTAAAGAATAAAAGAAATTAATAAATACGCAAAGAAAGCTTTTCATTTCTTCGCCGCTCATTGAGAGAATTTGTAAATAATTTCACAAATATCAAACGTTTTAGTTGAAATATACATCGCTGGAAGAGTCATTTATTGCTTATTGTGAAGTGGGAAGACCTACTTGCGATTGTGCTAGAAGTCGGCGAAAGATAGCGTCACGATCAACTCTAGCATCTGCTTGCATTGCCGCAAAGATTTGATCCGCAGATGCATCATGTGGACGAACCATCGGCAACTCGGGAGGAGACTAGAAAATATATTTATTTATTTTTCTTAATTGAAAAAATATATATTTTGGTGCCCCTTTTAATAGTCGTTTTCCTGCTTAAACTATGAAAATTCAACTTTGCTCCGCACTTCTTGAAGCGTCTCGTTCATATTTCAGGAGCGTTAGCTTTTTTATTGGACTAATATATAGCTGGCGTAATTTTGCTGAAAGAGTCATAAATAGCTCATATTAAGGAAACATATATATTAAGAGAATTATATAGCATGAAGCGAATTAAAGACAAGTACAACTATATACGTCTACTCTAGCGATGCACACACTACTCAAAACAAAATAGTAGATGAGAAGATTCGTTGAGCGTATCGGTATGCTCTACCTCAACTTCATGTGGTTGCTCGAGTTGTTGAACGACCTCTGGTGGTGGTATTATTGCTTGCCTGTAAATTATTTTATGAGGCGTAGCTAATAGCAGTGAAATTAATTTCAATTTTTTGACTCTTTTTCGTTGCTCAAGCGAATGGATTGACCGAATTTTATTCGCCCTTTGTTCCACCTCTCCCCCCTTCCTCCCTCCACCCCCACCCTCACCCTGCACCTTCTCCTACTTTTTCTTCCTAAGTTTCGCCTTTTTTTTTCGCTCGGCTTTTGCCTTAACTGAATTATTTTTCTTTAGTGGACTATAAACTTGTAACTGTAAACTTTCGCTATGTTAAAACCAATGGAAGAAAACACGACTTCGGAAGCGATCTTCTTTTGGATATGTCACATGATTCGGCTGAATAGGTGGTAGCTTTATTTCTTGGAAAATTAGAATAGTTGGAAATAAAGTGACTAGGTCGAGGGTCAAGCCATATTAATTCACTGCCGTAAAGCCACAAATTTTCTGAGGAAATAAAGCAAATTCGTATTGTGCAAATGACTGAATCGCCTTATTAAAAAGCTTTCGCATATTTCTATTGAAAAGAGCAATAAGAAGAACATTAATGTTATCCTATATACGTGTATGGGTAAGTTGCATATACCTTTGGGGTTCCATTTGAAGTGCAAATTGTTCTTGAGAATTTTGGTTGAGCTCTTTACCTTCGCTGGACGTACCCAGCTGCGTTGGTACTTCAGCGGATTCTTGAGATTCTGGCTGCAATAGGAATTTTAATCAGAAAAATTCTCTCCTATATAAGTGTGCTTCAGATAATATTCATAATCAGTGGGAAAAATCGCACCACTAAAGGCTATTCGTTTGAAGAGGAAACAGTAATTTGAAAAACGAAATCAATGTTTACGAAGTAACGATGCAAAGCATATCCAATTGTTGTCTCAAGTAAGTAGCTGCACAAGTTGAATTTGATTTCTGCAGGAGAGTTGAAGCGTCATGGGATATTAAACACTCTTCTTAGCGAAAATTTGGACAACAAAAAGGTTTCAGAATCCCAAAAATTTCGCTCATCGAAGAATTTTTCAGTGTTCGAGTCTCTGTCTCTTCCTCTTTTTCCCTCTTCATTTATGCAACAATTATTATCCGCCGGCTAATATAAAATTATGGAAGATTTCTGGAAGTATGAACTCTTCTTTACTAAGACATCGTAAATATTCAAGTATAATGAATAAATTCGTAAAAAATTTGCGCAACCTATAGTAGGAATTGAACTATTAATATTTATAACACCATTTCATGAAATAATAAGATTGTCATTTCACTTGTTATACTTTTAACAACTGTTATACTTGTTATACTAACAATCGTTGTTGACTTTTCGTGGTTAATCGTTCGAATTCTTTGACGAACTCATTAGGTGCGTCTCATTTGACATCTATGAAATATTGCGGCGAAGAAATTATTCGTAAAAAGAAACCTGTTGTGAAGATTGGAACATCATCATATGAGGCATTGGCATACGGTACATCATGAACATATGATGACGATGTGGTGGTGTTGCCGATTCCATCATTATATTGTTCATCGCGTTTTCGGCTATCGATGCACGTTCTAGCCGAAAAAATATCGTTGTATCATTGTTATCATTGTCTTATCATTCAATGTTATCATTATCTTATCATACTCTGCATTTTTAATCGAAAATCATCGTTTCACAACTGTGGAATATTATGAACTTTATCAGTAACTGATGGAATTGTATCAGTATCTTATCACTCAATTAACTTTTCTGCATTTTAACTCAAAGATCATCGTTTCACAACTATGAAATATTATGAACTTTGTCAGTAATTGATGGAATCTTATCAATATCTTATCATTCAACTAAGTTTTCTGCATTTTTACTCGGAGACCATCGTTTCAGAACTATGAAATATTATGAACTTCATCAGCAGTTGATTGAATATCAATAAGGATCAACTACAGCAATAAACGAGAGTTCATATTGTATTCAACGAGGCTTTTGAAGATATTAATCGTCATGTATTGCTAACATTTTTCGGTTAATTTAATGAAAAATATAGTTTTTTAGAGTTATTTTTTTATTTCGGACATCATACAACTAATAAAAATGATAAGATAATGAATGTATAAAAATAAACTGGTTTCTAGAAGTGATTAATGCGAATATTTCTTGCATATAAATCATCAATTTGTGGAATGGCTAACCTCTTTCCATACGCATAAGAAGTTGTCTTCGATATATTTCTCGTCGCATTTGCCATTGCATTAAAGCTTCTTGATNAAAATTGCTCCTCAATATATGAATTCCACCTCAATGATTAGTCTTTTAACACTCAAATAATTTATAAGAGAATAGTGATGATTGGAAACATTTCCACTGAACCATCTTAGCCTTCGATCTAACATATTAGAGTCGATGATTGCAGTAATTTAGCACAATTTTAGATCTATACTTCATTCCTTTGTAAGGCCTATATAAAAGAATTTCGGACTATACTAGTGAATGATGCACTCAAAGTTATAAAAGTTTAAAGAATTAAAGGTAAACCACATTTTCAATCGACATACTTAGCCATTTCTTGTTGATAATCCGATGAAACGGGTGCAGATATTTGAGGAGAAGAAAGGGAACGATCGATTGGCATATGATGTTCTAAAATTTTAATACTTTCATAAGAGGATTTAGATTTGGAAATATTTAATGCTCACCTCTGAAGGCATTAGTGGATGTAAATTATAACAATTAAGTTTTCGTTCTTAATTTCTCGTAATTTTTTGCTACAATTTTTTTATTCTTTAATTGCTCATATATGAGCATTTCTATGAAGCTAAGCAACTATCATTGCCTATTAAATATTGCGTCATGAATGAACAGCTACAAATGAAAGCTTTTTGCAGTCTTTCTTGCAATTCTGCGCTCATATTTCGCATACAATTGGCGCTATATGCGTTAAAAGATAGAGAAGTCTGTCTTTAATTCATTTGCTAGATTTTAACTGAGGTTAAAATATTGTCGGAGTGTATTTACTTGGGCAACTAAAATACTAAAATAAAAAGTTTGAATATCACTAAAGACTAGCGTATCCAATAGCCGTCTATAAATGTTTATAAGTGGTAGTGCTTGAGAGAGAAATTATGAGTGTACAATATTTAGATGTACCTTTTGCGAGGTCGAATGCCTCAGAAGGTCGCGTAGCAAGTAATATAGGATTGATTGGTTTTTCACTATCACCGATAAGTTGTTCGGCTGGCACAACAAAACCTCGATTATTTTGCAGTTGACTCATAATATCGACTGGCTTTGCTCCATTTGAAGCAGATGCAGAACCTGAAGTTCTTTCTTTTGGCATTCAAAATATCGTTTAGCTATTCGGTTCATGGATAGTCAACGGCTATGGAAGTTTAACCTCATCGCTGTCAACATGTTTTCTCGACGAGAGCTTATAAATCATTTGACTCATGAAATGATCACGAGATTGAATAGCTTTCGGATGTAGCTGGTTTAGAGGTGTATAGAGCTAATGTAGAATTGGCCCGATTCCCTCATCACTACTGTAAACACCTGAATATTTTTCTACGTCTCATTTCCAGAAAAGAAAGCAAGCTGACCATCAATGACGATGACACCTTTTGGTGGATGTTCCCCTTGTAAATCTTCATTTCTACTAACGATCACCACCTGCTGTACATCAGGTCTTCTTAGCAGCGTTCGAATCTGGAAAATTTGACGCTGTAATTTATAGACGATTTAGAGAATTCTAATCCAAATGCGTTGTATCGATGCAGCATCCCATCTATAGATCTCTCTAGAATGATTAAGTAGTTAAAATCGACAGATATTTGACTGCAAATCTATTCACTGAATATACAGCAGTAAAAAAAACAACACTGATTTTGGCATCTTGAGCCTATTTAAAGCATTTGTTGAACAGATGAAGACAACTGACAAAGTAAGTGGCAATAATAAGGGGGGTGATGATTGGGTTGCGAAGGCGTATGATCAAATATTTTGATGGGAATTTTGCATTTGTCGATCACCAAGACAGAGCCGCAAGGAGAAGAAGACATTTATTGTATAACGTTCCGCTATATTCACAGCTTTATGAAACGCTAATGCTCTCAAACCTAAGTAGCCAAATCGAGGTAGGTATGAGTTGCTAGTTCTTCCTGAATCGCCTCTCCTATTTCTTATCGCTTTGAAACTCCTATATTCACGACATTTGGGAGGCCGATTTCATTAGAGGTTTTCTGTGTGTTTCATTATCAAGATAAGATAATAAAGACCAAGCGAATTCTTACATAGGCGGTCAAAAGCAATGATTTCACTTTGTTATTGTTATCTTTTTCTATTCGGCTACAGAACTTAATGATCAAAGTTGGGCTAGGTAGTGGTGGGGTGGGGGGGGGGGGCGGGGAAAGTGGAATTGCTTAGAGAATATTTCGTAGAAATTATCATTGAAGTCACCTATCGAATTATAGCTGCTTAAAGATTGGAGCATAACCACTGCGATGAATAAATGAGCAATTGAAGTGAGGCATTCGGACCATTTTGTTAATTTGCCGAATCGAATGACGTAAATATAGTAGGCGAACGAACTACGGTACACTTATAAGCGAAGACTGATTGCGATAAATGTTACCAACAATGCACTATTACCATTTCTTCGCATGATAGACAGGCTCTCATTTGTTTGTCTTTCATCTTGTAGTGTCCTTAACTACGAGAAATTTTTAAGGTTCCTGCTTTCATATTCTTGTAAGAGTGCTATCGTAAGCAAAAATAATATTGCGATCATACAACAATAGTTAATATTTAATTGTTTATTAAATTTTTCGAGTAATACGTTGAAATAAACCTCAATGAATTTCAGGATGGATAAGAAACTTAGCAATTTTATAATCCTATCGCTAAATTGCCGGTTTGCTAGAGTTTCTTGATAATGACGTTGAAAATTTTTAGGCAAATAAATAAATCTTTCATACGATCCAGACTTATTGAGTGCTACATTTATGATAAGATTTTCTCGTATCGAACCTTTTACTATCGTTGTATTTCAAAAGGCGCTATAGTAAATGAATTTTTCGAGAATCTTTATGGCACAAAATCGATTTGCTCATCTTTCATAACGTTGACAGATATTGTATATAATGCTTTATTTGTTAATAATTGTTAATAGTTTTGTTTGATTGTTTAAATAATTGTTGAAAAATATTAAAAAATGATTAATATAGCTGTTTGCAAGTGTTTTTCTTTTTGGGCATGAATTTAATTTGTCATTTCACGCAGTGAATGAAATGAAAATTCACGGTACAACGTAATTAATTACTAAATTCGTTAAAAGCCTACGCTACTACAATTGAAACAATCATCGTTCATTTATTACTAAAGCGATGAATGCTTTTTGAATCGCGAAACAAAACTTTTCTAACAGATTTATAAAAATATCGGTGATTTGCTACGGAATCTTAAAGCTGAGATTATAGGAACTGTTGCCATTGAAGCAGCTGCTTCTACTCTATTATTTGTTCTAAATTTGGAGAAATTCTTTCTGGATGATTTCTTACCGCATTTGTCGCATCATCTTCATCAGGAACCATATTGCTATCCGTTAAATCTTGTCCAGCTATTCCATCAATAAATGATGCTTTTTTCGGTGCCTCGTCGAAAGCTCCATCGACGATTATGTCGTTTTTGCGTTGTACGTTGACCTCATTATCGATAACCGTTTGCTTATTCAATGGTTCATTAGCAATACCGTCGATCGCTATCGACGATGTTGATAATTGCGCTAATTTTGGTGCCATCTTAATATCGGGTTCAGCGATATCGAACACAAATCTTTCAGAGTTGCTTACATGAGGTTCATTTATACGCTGCAAATAGCGTATTACAATTACAACAAAGTTATTTTTTTTTTTTTGTAACGAATGAGTTTAAAGGAAATAACATAAAGGAAATAAGATGAAAATATCGACGCTTCAATATTAAGCGATTTAGTAGATATTTTGAGAAATAATTTTTATTATAAATACAGAAATTTCTTTTCGAAACTACTCGAAGGATTTCGATGAAATCATTTTTAAAGATTGATCCTACTCTTGGAAGCACAATTCTATATCATGAAATTGTACTCTTATTTGTTTTTTTTTTGATTAAATAATTTTAGGATCACCAAGACAATTTTATAGCCCATTTTGAAAATTTGTTTGAAAGCGCCGATGAGGAGATGTTAAATATTTGCTATCAACCTCTAAAAATCTTCTCATTATTCATAGCATGAATTATCCATTAAAGTGTAATTGCTCAATATTTGATTAAGCGTAATATTTCATACAGTAAGTGCGTGAAGTTTTCGATAGACACAATCCGGTGCGAGATGGAAGATAATCACCGATGTGGCCAATAACCAAAGTAGAAGAATAAAACCGATAAGCCATGAAAAATGACATCGCCCATTCTTTTTCACTAAAAAAATAATGTTTTTTCTTGAACTCATTCTTTAATGGGTGGTGATGGAGGGGAAGGGGGGGGGGAGGGGACAAGAAACGCGAACTGAAAACCAGGGGAGAAGGGAGATAAGAAACGTGAAATGATTTCTTGTTTTCCAACTACCAGAAGTGGGGTATCGTATTTAATTCACAGTTTCTAATATGGGCTTTAATTGGTGGGAGAAACGAGAATATGCGAAGGATAAGGTTCGTCATGTTCTATAGTCCCTCCAATCTCGCACTGATTATTTATAAGGTTTTTTACGGTTTTATGAATGAATGAATATATGGTTACAAGGTGGTTGTACGATTATACGGTTGATACGACTAAACGGTTTTATATGGTTATAAATAATGAAGAAATTCATCGAAATAAATTAATTCTTGGAATTATAAACGTTATATGTCTCGTGATGCACGAGAGAAATCTTGTTGAAGGAATTATAACTATACACTTACTACCGGCATAGTAAGACAGAGAAGGGAGGCAGCCATTTCCTCCTTTTATATGCACTAAACTATTTCCATTGCTGATGAAGCTTAACTTGATGAAATAAGAAAATGTTATACGAGCGTTTAGGAATGAATAAAAAGAGCAGCGAAAAAAAATTTGCTGCTGTTGACAAACTCAGGAATACCTGAAATTCAAGTTATAAAATTGCATGATCTCTTCATTGAAATTGCCGCACCTTGACTTTTTGTTTTTCCACATATTATTTAAATATTTATTGTATTTATTGAAAGCTTCTGACGATAGCAATATTGCTAAAATGTAAAGACTTCGCATTATTCGTTATCTAGTCACCAATTACGACGAATAAAAGATGCAATTCTATAAATGCTTACCAATGGTTGCATGAGGAATGGAAATGGGCAAAATTGTTGGCTTTATAACCGTATAGACTTCTCCTTCGGTTTTCGTTGGCTTCTGATCGTTTGGAGATTTTTCCGCCGGATCTGATTGTGTTGTTGCAAATATTTTTGTCATATTCTATAATTGAAAATAGTCGAGAGAAGAAAAAAAATCATAATCTTAGAGTAATTGCATCGTTCTTATAATATTATCAATGATATTACAAAGATACAAAGGTACAAAGATAGCTGTAGTTTCATCGATTCCCGTATCGATGAAGCTGACAGCCACACACGGCTGTTGTGACCAGATTTTTGGAACGCCTGGTGGTCAGCCTTCTGGCGATCCGTTGGGAGATCAGCCGGGAATCGAAATTGGGTCTCTTCGCTTAACAAGCGAAGGCTCTACCATTGAGCTACCGACCTCCTTTCAATGATATTAGGCAACGAAAAAATGAAATCATAACAATTACGACCGAAACAATTGCATTAACCACAATCACCGATTTTAAGCATTTAGATGAATAATGCGGCGCTTATATGCTTCTAATGAAAGTAACGACATTCAACTAAGCGAATTTCAATGATTCTATTGCACAGAGAAGATCACATCATATCTCCAGAGTCCATCAAAGCTAGGCTCGATGAAGAAAATCAACTATAACAAGAATAATGGCCTATTCGAACTAGCGATCAGAGAGATCCTCACTAAAGTGTTTTTTTTTTTTAAGAAAACAAAGATTTAAAATACAAGTTGCATATAATTGGCTTCAAAATAATCGTTTATAAAAAATACAAAGTCAGCTAGCTGTAGTTTCATCGATCACCTCATCGATGCAGCTGACAACCATATTCACATATGGCTGTTGCGAGCAGATTTTTTGGAACGCCTAGTGGGTCAGGGTTTTGGTGATCCATTGGGAAATCAGTCGGGAATCGTACCCGTGCGTTTTCGCGCAACGCGCGAAAGCACTACCGCTGAGATGACAAACTCCTATTTGGAAAATTAAAACAAAGGCAAACTTCTCTAAATCAGAAAGCCTCGTAATCAGCAAAGAATTCGAATTCGAAATGAGCAACGAGAAGCTGAGAGAAAGGAATGCCCGCTGGCCAAGTATTGGAGGTAGATTGCAGCGAAAACGTTCGAAACTGACTTAAAAGATAGAACAAGAACATTCCATCGAATTTATAACAGTTCAAGCAGCCCCTTTCAAAGTAATTAAGCATCTATGAAAGAGCAAAGAAAACTTGTCATTCGTTTGAGCTCTCTAGGGAAGTAAATTCTCTCTATCAGATAAAAGAATAAAGCAAACGTCCACCCCGGATGGGCATATCGGATGCCCTACGATAAGTACTTCGTTTTAATAGGCCTCACAATGATACATGACTGGGTGGCTAACATGACATATAATGCAAACTTTGAGAAGGCTATTGCTAGACAATGCTTCTTGTCGCTTTTATTTTTTATTGTTTATAATGTGGATTGTTTCATCTATAAGGGAATTGAGCAAAGGATGTGATAAGATGTGATAAGATGTGATAAGCAATGAACACAAAGATATGCGAATTGACATAAATCAACAATGATGTTTTCATTGCCCTTAATAATCCCTGAATAGTCCTTCTC
>JAARMF010001303.1:16570-27527 GCA_022844705.1 Toxascaris leonina | reverse complement strand
CACGAAGTACCTGCAAGGCAGCAGGGGCTGCGATCTTTTTCGGCGGATCGTACTCGCCGTGATGCGAAACCGTCATTGGGTAATGTGACCATTTTTTAAGTGTTGGCGCGCCACCGCCAACCCCAGTCACACCCTGATGAATTTCGCCGTCGGTTGGTTCACGCCTGCTTATTCTGCATATTCGCAGGCGACCGTCATATCTGACGGTCCTTCGCGACCCTTCCACCGCATCGAGCTGAGCGGTATGAAACTGACCGCTCAGCAGCCGCCCAACGATACACATATATATATACATATATACATATATATGTACAAAATCACCCTTACAGACTAATACCTGCTGAGCAAGAAGTTTGCGAAACGACGGGCAATATTCGGATTAAAACCTCTCTCTCTCTCTCTCTGTATATATGTACCTATATATAGGTTTGTTATATTTATACTTATATTTATATTTATAAAAATGGAATAAAAGAAATGAATTATCGTTCAATGAATTAATAACCTTATTTAAGCTCGACGATTGTGAAAAAGATTTGCCACAAACCGAACAAACATGTGGACGATGATTTTCATGAACGTGCAGTACATGAATACGTAAACGATCACGTTTCTCAAATGATCTAAAATTAATCATATTTTTATTTAGTGATGAATTAATCTATTTGAAAATATTTTCTTACAAAAATTTTTTTCAATCTTTTTTATGAATGAAAAAAAACGGTTTCAGGGAAATACTTCAAATATTTCATGAATAAAGCCATTAGAATGGAATCGTTCCTAAGTTGTTTCTTTTTCCTAAAATTATAGAGATTTATTAAATTTAAGCAAGTGTATTTGAGGAAAAAATTATTAATTAACGTCAAATTAAAGAGTGAATACCGAGGAAAGAAACAAATAAGCAAAATTACATAAATAAATAAACAAAAATAAATAATCCTATGAAAGAATGAGCTGCTTCAACGATTTATCAATAGAAATTGTACCTATACCTTGGACATAGAACACAACGAAATTTACGATCGCCTTTATCCACACAACGTGTATATTTGAGATGTTTCTCTCTATAATATGCATAGGTGAAAACTTTTCCACATCGTTCACATTGATATCCTCGTTTCTCTACAAAATAATTATTCATTTATTTCCACTCAATTGATCTATTAATATATTCATAAATGAATAAGATGCATTCGATGATATTAAATAAAACTCTCTAAATAATTTACAAAAGAATAAGAATCGATGAATAAGAAGATAGTCATAACTCTATAAAGTTTTTATTATTCTTGTCTAGATTTATAGCCATATTTATTTATAACTCATCTAGAGTATAGAAATGAATCTCATATAAAGATATATAAAAAAATAGACGAATAAAAAACGATATATAAATATAAAATATTTAAGTATTGAATTTAATGTGCTATAAATATTTAATTTAGGCGGATAATTTCAAATTACGCGAATTTTCAGGAATTTTTTCGGGTTTTATTAACATTTACTGCTAAAGAAAAGAATTCAAAGTAATAGTGATTGATTATAATTGTTCTCTCGTAATGATGCTACTAAAAATATTGCGATCATATATGGCAACTAAGCGAAATCCCTTTTGCAGAGTAGATGTTGTACTTTTTTTTTTTCAGCTAAGTAAATAACAAATATATGGCTATTGCTGTATACATTTCTCGACAAGTATGTCGTATACTTAAGATAGACGTATAGGCTATACACTCGCTCCTCTATAAGCAATAGAATTGTGTACACCTCTTGTTAGTGGTTATATTCCATATAGCGAATAAGCACACACACACACATACATACACATGTTAACCAATTGAATTACATGAAGAAATACTTGAAATGTATAGGGGGTGAGGTAGGTGGAGGAGTGTATTCATGAAAATGTTTATAGCTCACTCAAGTACGCTAAAGAGATGACAATTGTTGATTGGGGTGCGACACGATTCTGCATTCTCAACGATGCAATGAATTGTGATGATACACCGTTATTGGCCACCTCTTATATACCTACCTCTCTCTTTATTCGCTTTCCGATGAGTGATATATTTAATTACTATTGAAGTTAATCGATTTTTGCATATATAAATAAATGATCGTATTTTGAGCTTTAAAGAAATAATTGTTGCAATATTTATTACAATAGTTGTATATTCAAAAATTTGCATGAATTTTAATAATAGTATAAAATTTAAAAAATGTCGATTTTTTTTGTTGCAAATTTTATGCAAAATCATCGAATTTGATCGATTCGAAAGTTTACAATCGCCAATTCACCTGAGTACAACCTTCAATTCACCTGAATATAACCTCCAATTCACCTGAGCACGACCTCTAGTCCACCTGAGCACAACCTCCAACTCACCTGAGTACAACCTCCAATTCACCTCTAACTCAAATTTGTGGGCTTGCAGATTATCTGAATTTATCTCAACTAACAGAGAGTAGTATACATTCTTATAGATGCTACAGAGAGTGCTATCTCGAAGTAATTTAAATGCGATAAGAATCGAATCCATTATAGATTAATATTAGTTGCTAACGATAAGGTGGATATTTTTCCTCAAAATAAATATACTTCCAAATTAGAAAAGATTTCAGGTAAATTCATTTTTGCAATCAATGAAGTCAAATTTTCAAAAAAAAAAGAAAACCAAAAAAAACCTCGACGTATATCAAAGTGAACCAAACGAACGAACCAGTTTTTGTTGTTTCAGGTGCAATAGTAGCGGCAGGTGTAATTTCTTCGGTAACCTCAACGATGGTGGTCTCTTCGGCAATGATAATCTCCTCACCAAAATGAATTGCTTTTATCGCTTTTCCATTGTGTACGTTCGCCTCTTTTGAATCTCTTAGCTTACAAAGTGATTTCCATTTATCGCTTAACTGCAAAATATATTTATTTCTATCTCAATTAGAAATCATTTCACTAATTTTACACTTATAGAGAACAACAAAAAAAGGTAACGATATATGATAGATTTATGATTGGTATAAATATGGTTGGATGAAATTACGTTTCTGAAGATGCAGAAATTTCCCTCTCCTAGAGGGCTCATGAAAATGCATATGCGATTTCCCTGTGAAATTTTCGCATCGACTAGTGCAACTCTCGCATCAACTAGTAAAATTTTCGCATTGACTAGTGCAACTCTCGCATCAACTAGTAAAATTTTCGCATCGACTAGTGCAACTCTCGCATCAACTAGTAAAATTTTCGCATTGACTAGTGCAACTCTCGCATCAACTAGTAAAATTTTCGCATCGACTAGTGCAACTCTCGCATCAACTAGTAAAATTTTCGCATTGACTAGTGCAACTCTCGCATCAACTAGTAAAATTTTCGCATCGACTAGTGCAACTCTCGCATCAACTAGTAAAATTTTCGCATCTACTAGTGCAACTCTCGCATCAACTGGTAAAATTTTCGCATCGACTAGTGCAACTCTCGCATTAACTAGTAAAATTTTCTCATCGACTAGTGCAACTCTCGCATTAACTAGTAAAATTTTCGCATCTACTAGTGCAACTCTCGCATTAACTAGTAAAATTTTCGCATCAACTAATGCAACTCTCTTTTTTAAGCTTTTTTTTTGTAAAATTTCGATCAATAAATCATAGCAAGTTTTAAAAAAGCATAAGAGAAATGCTCTCAAATATGAAAAGTTTGAAAGGACTAAGGTTTATTCGTTTCATTTGATGTCTATACGCTAAAGTAAGAGGAAATAGCGCTTCAAATAGCATACAGTTTACTCATCGATCGCTTCGCACACTTCGTTTCAGCGTTTAACTAGCCAATCGGCGCGTTAGCTTTTTGAGAAAGTGCACCGCCCCTTTCCTCATATCCGCCGTTGCTTTTTTTTTCCAAAGGAAGAATCTTTGTTCATTGGTTCATTCACTTAATCGTCAATATTTTAATGTTTAGTGGATTTTTTTATTTCCTCTAAAATAATATTTATTTCATTCAATTTTTGTTTTGTTATATTTATATATTGGCAAATGGATGGAGATATCCTTATGCAAATCACGTACAACATAAGCATTTCATGCTTTTCGCTTCACTTTATCTCTCATTCTATGGTAATGCCCAATGAGATCTGTATCCAAATCCTAGAATATAACCCTAATACTATGCATTATAAGCCAGTGGAACGATTTTCCATTACGTTTGATTACATCATTTAAAATAGCACACATCAAATTGCGTATGAAAATGCATGTGCAATTTCTCTGCGCAACTTTCGCATCGACTAGTACAATTTTCGCATCGACTAGTGGAATTTTCGCATCGACTAGTACCGTTTTCGCATCGACTAGTACAGTTTCCGCATCGACTGGTACAATTTCGCATCGACTAGTACAATTTCGCATCGACTAGTACAATTTTCGCATCGACTTGTCCAATTTTCGCATCGAGTGCATCTCAAATGGCCAACGGCAAGTTAGCGTTAGCATCCACGAATCAAAAGCACGATTGAATGCTATCGGTTAGCTCAAAAATGAAATCCCCTTATTGTAGGAGGAAAATTAGACGCTAAATAGCATTTGGCAGTGGAAATGAGACAGTGATTGCCTCTCAATAAAGTCAGAAGTATATAGCGTATATACGGATGCTTACATACTGCATATTTGATATTGATGCGAAACTGTATAGTCAGCGACTTCAAGCTTCTTGCTACAAGTTGATGGCTATGATTTTTCTATGAAGATACTTCCAGATGATTTTGCGCCCTATTTTTAAATTCGGAGTTGTTAGTATAAATTCGTTCATTGATTTATTATATTTTGATTTTGATGGGCTAGATTTGAATATTTACATTGAATTGAATTGAAATGGATTGATTCAAATTGAATGGAATTGAAAACGTTAGTTGATCGGCTTCTCAAGGCATTATTTCTTCCTCATGAATATTTATATATATATATATATATATATATATAGGGCGAAAAATCTATATATATTTATATATATATATATATATTTATTTATTTATTTATTTATATTTATATTTATATTTATATTTATATTTATATTTGTAGAAACAAATATTCGTTTAATATAAATAATACCTCAATTGTACTGCCCACTGCAAAACCTTCCTTCGAGATGCATATGACACTGTAGAAATGCTTTTGACCAACCGGGAAGCATATCAACGCAAAATGCTCACATCGTTCTTTACCGCCGATAATATCGTTTAATGCTGCAAAGTGACTGTAATCTTTATATTAATTAAATTATCACTTAAAAATCTTTATTAATATTTATTCAACTATATAGAATTAATCGCTGATATTTATAAACAAAAAGAGTTCCTCATGATTTTCGAATGATTGAATAGACAAAAATCGCCAAAAATTTCCCAAGTGGGCGATTTTACTTCCGGACAACGGCAAACACAAACATACAAATCTCCTTTTTTTGGGTAGTAAATTGTTCGGCCTAGTGAGAGGTTTCCTTTATTAAAATCATAAAAATATCGGAATCATATTGACTACCGAGCTATCGTCTCATAAATGGCGAACACCACATCAATAGAAATTCTATAAGTGATTTTTTTTTTGATGAACACTTAAACGTTCGTGTTGAATCATCTCAAATACTAAAAAGTTGAGAAATAAAAATAATTTCGCAGAATTGTTGAATAAATAATAAACTTTAATTAATACAACGAACCACTCTCATTTTGTGTTATCGATAGATGAATAGAGCTTGTTTGTGCATCATTTCCATTCGTTATCGTCAGCGGTACAATCGATGGAAATGGAAATGTTGTTGTTGTTGTTGTAGGTGGTATAGGACGATTTAAAAAAATTGGTGGTACAATAGGGAAAATATTTGAAACGGGAAAACGTTGAAAGAAAAACGATGGCGTTAAAGATTGTTGAGATGGCAACTGCCTCGAAACGAACATCACATCAACAATGGTGACTCTATTCTCTCGACTACGGTAGCAACAAGGCGGTATGCTCGACTCGAGACCGGATATTAACACTAAGGCTCTATTGAAGCGAATCAATGAGCATCCCTCCTCTCACGTAGTGGATTATTGAGCTACCGTAATAGTGCGAGTGTACATGCATTTTTGAGAGAATTATACAACTCTCTCAACAACTAATTTCATTTCGCATCTATTTACATATATATGTGCGTATCGACATAGTTTCTAATCTTGTTGATCGGGCTCTATTAACGTTTCGTATGCGCACAATGCTATTTAGATAAAGTCATGTATTTCGTGTTGCGAATATTTGTAATACTTATTCTATCCTTAAAACAATAAATGTATTACATTTTAAAATAAAAAATCAACCTCTATCCTCCTACCAACCCTCTTCCCCCCTCCCTACTACCCCTACCTCTCTTCACCCCCTCCCCCCAACCTTATCTTTAATGCTCTTCGCGTTTTTTTTAGTATTCCAATTCATGAGTGAATTTATTATCATATTGATATGCGTAAATCCCCGTTCAGTGGAAATTATTTCGCTAGCTAGCTAGCTAGTTAGCTAGCCGAGTGCTCTTTAAACATTTTCATAGTCTCGAATGCATCGATGAGTTCATTTTCTCGTTGTTCATTTAGCAATTCCATCCGACTCCTATCAAGAGCGGTATTAATTTAGTTCCTTTTATATCAACATAAAGAGATGCTTAGCTCTCTTCGATGTGCTAATCCATTGCCTAAGTGTATTAAAGAAATTCCCCACCGTATACGTTGTATTCGAATTACAGCCTATCCATCATCACTACCGTATAAATGACCTTTAAAGCGTCTATCATTCGTATCTTTATAATCCCTCAAACGAGTATATCCTCTTGCAGTTTTTCGTTGTTTTCCGGTGTTTCTTATCCGTTTTTTTTTTCGACTAAATGAAAATTTATCTATAAGCAATATGAAAAATTATTATTTTATTATTTTTTAATTTTATTATTTTTTAAAAAAATTATTATTTTTTTTTATACTTATGAATAATTCCGCCCAAGTTCTATGTCGAATTTTTTTTCCCAATTCGAAGCCAAATTATGAATAATTGATAAAACATGAAAAGTAATATAATGAATGAACTTCAATAAAAAAAACATATTGTAGAATTGCTTTGAATATTTGATAATCCCTCAAATATGGAAAATATATAAGAGCAAACGCAAAATAAATCAATAAAAAATCAAAGGTAAGTGAGAAAATTTGTGGAAAATTGAGCTAAAAAATAATTTCTATTGCAAAACTCTTCTCGAAATGACGTAAATATTTAAACGATGTGCTATATTTGTGAATGGGGATAACTACATCGAAAGATGAACTAAACTAAAATTCTTTCATCATTTATAGACTCTAAAAATAAAAAATTACGCAAATATTTTATAGATAGCTATAGTTTCGCTCTTCGAAGAGTTTATTTACTCAAATAAATGCGCTAGCAATTCAATGATACTTAAGCGTATTCAAATAGCGTTAGCTATTAGAGGTGGAACGCTTAAAAAAAACTTCGCATAAAAATTATTAAATAGAAAGAAAAATTTCATAAAAATTATTCCATTCGTATGATGAGTGAAAAATTTTCTTTCGATTGATATCTGTATTGATATTCTTCTATAACAGTGCTGTGATATAGTCATNAAATTTCATAAAAATTATTCCATTCGTATGATGAGTGAAAAATTTTCTTTCGATTGATATCTGTATTGATATTCTTCTATAACAGTGATGTGATATAGTCATAAATTGTTAGTTCTTTCTTTTCTTTCCTTTTTTTTCATTCATTTATTTCAAATCAATCGTAATTTTCGATTTCAATTTTCTCGTTTCTAAATTGCTAATTTTAATCTCTCTTAATCTCTCATCTTTTTTTCAAATATTTTTGATATAAATTTAAAACAATTTTTATTCAGCTAAAATTCTTCATGTGTCGATATAACACCTCAATTATTGTAACGTTCTTGAGGCAATAGGTTCATGAGGTCATCTCAAGAGAGCAAATAAGAAATTGATGCGTTGCGTTAATTTTCACAGATTGTCGCAATTACACGAGGTCAACCTAATGGAGCGTTGTGATTTCCTCATTGCCAAACATATGTCCTCACAATTTGCTTCTTTATCGCAACATTGAGGGTTGGTAGTTCGGTTGTAGAGCATTCGCATTTTAAGCAAAGAGACCGGGGTTCGATTCCCGACTGATCGCCTAATGGATCGCCAGAAGGCTAACCACCATGCGTTCTAGAAATCTGGTCACAACAGCGTTGTGTAGTTGTCAGCTGCATCGATAAGAGGGAATCGATGAAACTACAGTTGTTATTGTATCTTTGTATCGTAATATTAGAATAGAGGCATTACAATCATTGTTTTTTATTTTAGTACCGAAGAAAATGTTACGAATTTTATGTAATACTAATCATTGTTTGCTTTTAGTTCATTTACCTATATTAAATTTTATATATGAATAAATTATACAAATTAGATGAGCTTATCTTAATTTGTTTACCTCTTTTATAGTGCTTNCATGCTAGACATTTGAATATTGTCCAATCCACTAAATGGCAATCGGTATTACTCTGGTTCATGAACTCATCACGATAAAAGCACCACTCATTTTAGCTGAGAGACGAAAATTTGGATAGCAACGATCCGAGTTTATTATTTTTAAGCCACACAACTTGCCTTTTGTGATTGACCGATCGATGCCATTATAAAAACATCAACGGAATGACCAATCATTTCAAAGGCCTGCAATCTAACTTATCACTTCGGCTTAATGTTTATCACCTTATCGTTGATAGGCAACGAACATGCAATGCATTCACTAGCGGATAACGGCTGAGAGATAGGAGATAATTGCCGCCCTAGGACGCGTCAAGAACCTTTTTTTTTCAGATGGGGTGTATAACGCTCTCGAGCGAACAAAGGAAGCTACATAGAAAAGTTGCGATGAATGGCCGAAATATGGCCAAAATTGGCCAAAACTCTCCACTAGGTGCAGACCTGCGAAATTTTGGTGCCTCTCTATGTGTCTGTCCTTCGCGGATCCTTTTAGCAACCACTTTTAGGACATTTTGCAGCTCAGAAATACTCACTCATATGCCATAGAGTCCTTGTAATTGTTAGAATATTGATGAACAAATTGTTGCCTTCAACACTCATTCACCGATTAGATCTTTTATTCGTTTATAACGTGTATTATTTCATGAGCAGTGTTGCTGTCTTGAAAGTTCACAAGGTTATACAGTTTACGAGCATATCGTTGCTTGTAGGGTTGTTGATGAGAGCGAGATCCAGCTTGTTGAATCGGCAATGGGAATGAATCCTTTTTTTGAGGGGTGGGAGAGGATGAGCGAAAGGAAATAGGCAGGAGATTATAGCAGAGGATGATCGACGTCTTTTATCGTGGACCCAAATAGCACGAAACATCGGTTCGCATTTTTGGTCCATCGTCAGCACCACCACCTCCACCACCACCACCACCACTACTACCACCGCCACCACTCGAATAGCCACCACCACCCGAATAGCCACCAGCATCCGCATAGCCGCCACCTGAAAATTCAGATATTACCTGTGCCTCATGATGCCACCTCTGACTTATCATCAACAACGATTTCGAGCCATCGTAAATACCCATCCTAATAAAAGTGCATTCGGCTTCTGGTGTATGAATCACGTTTGCAATCTGCTCAGACCTCTTCACTTTCTATTGAAATAAATATGCAAGGGAACCCAACAAAGGTAATCAGAAAGGAACAGCGAGGATCGCATAGGTAATTATCGAATAGGAAAATAGTGCGATAAAACACATTTCAGCTCGATTGCTGCCGGAAACTTCTCGATGAGCTAATTGAAGAGATGCAGAATAATTGAAGATAAAACTGAAGATAATAGGCGATAAAAATCGAAAAAAAACACTTCTGGAATCATGTAAATGATTGAAAGAGTAATCGACCTCCTCCACATCCACCTCCTCCGTAGGCATACTCTTCACGTTGGTAGCCTCCACCACCTCCTCCGCCACCTCCACCACCACCGGCTCCTGGTGGTGCCATATAGCAACTCACATCACCCATCTCTTGTGAACACTTCGAACACAAATGAAGTAAACAGCTAGCGTGCGCCTTTTATACTATTTCTATCGTTGGGAATTTTCATAGACGCCAAAAAAATCAATCGTTAGAGAAGCAAGAATACGAATGTTTTAATAGTTCCTTTGCAAATTTTTGCAAAAAAAAAAGAAAAAAACTTTCACCTATAATTTAATTTTTGTATTTCTGCAATTGCACAAAAATATTTTTGCAATTAAATTTTTGTAATGCAAAAAATATGACGTCATAATAATTTAGCATATGAGTTATCTTCAATAATGCGATAAAATATTATGAGTATATTGCTAAGCCCTAAAAGTGATCTTTGCATCTTCTCTAATATCTAATACTGATGCGATCATTATAGAACTTATTCAAACGATTTTGTTTCCAAGTTGGAAATAGTCAACGAATAAAGCTTTTTCTTTTTCTTTTCTTTTGGTCGACGAGTCGACGATTCATCATCACATGAATGGAAGATATATACGTCACTATCTACTTGTTTTTTTTTCATTGAAAACTTACCAAAATAAGAAAAGTAAATAGGTGGAAAGTGGAGGGGGGGAGTAGGGGGTGGGGAGGGGGGTGGGGCTAGGGCTTTACTGTAGAAATAAGCAACACTGTTTATTAACTATTTGAATGAGTAAATAATTGATCATTGAATGAAGCTTCATTGAGTAGGCGAATTCGGCATGTAATACTACTAGGATCAAAGCAAGCACACAGAAGAACCAACAGACAAACAGACAGACATACGGGCAGACAGACTAACCGACAGACGCGCTGTCAGCCGATAATAGGCTATGTTTAGAATGTTGTTGCATTAGATTATTTAAGGGGGGGGGGGGGGGGGGGGGGGGGCTGGGAGAA
>JAARMF010001303.1:638-16431 GCA_022844705.1 Toxascaris leonina | reverse complement strand
TGAATGCATGCTCCAATAATACTTCGAATGTGACCATCACCAATGATAGCACACACAATTTGAGATTCTAATAAAATGCAATTATAGCACTGTAGGGATTATAATTAATATTATCGGATTATACTCTCAACTATTTCGTATAGATAAACTAGGCATCCTTTTTTGATTTTTATTTTCAGGACATATTTGGAGGAGTTTTTCGAGATGAACAATCGATCGATAATTGATGATTTATTTGAATACTCGAAGAAAGCACAAAGATTGCGACGATATCATGAAGACGACAGTAATTAACACTCTCTCATTGGATAATGATTTCAAATTCGTTTTTTTTAATTCCATTCCTTAACAATAGAACGATTCCATCTGTTGGTATCCAAGTAGTTCGATATATCAACTGTAATGATTTTTATTAGCGAAATTTTATTGCAATTATAAATGGTAGAAATAAATAAATAAATAAATAAATAAATAAATAAATAAATAAAACAAAGTACAGGACGTTGTTTTTCGGCAATTATTCATCTCCTACTGCATTCAAATATATATAAATAAATACTCGGAAAAATCAAAGAAAAGTTGTTAAAGCATATCGAATCGTATGCTATTAAAATCGAAATCTCACTACCTATGCTAGACTCATTAGATTTTCATCTAGGCTAACCATATCTAACGCNTAAGCATATATAGCGTAGAATAACTCTTCACAACTCGCTTTTGAATATTTCTTCATTCGTAAGTAATACAAAAACTTCTTATAGAAGTATAAAAAGCGTACCATTGCCAAGTGAATAAGCGCCTTTATAGCTTTGCACAATTGTTACTGGATGTGGAGATTGCGAATAATTTCTATCAATATAACGATTATAGCCAATTGGACAAATTCCCGTATAAAAACATATAAAATCATGATAGAATGAGATATTGATATTCATTTCGGTAAATGGCTATAAAATACTCGAATAAATTTTGATAAAATAAATGATAAATTGATTTTATTTTTTAATTATTTTAAGTAAATAAAAAAATTTCTCGACTATTTAAATGGATTATTTAATAATGAAATTATTGACTTATAGATGCTTGAATACTATTGATATTATTAAGTCGAAAAAATCGGCATTATTTTTTATCATATAATTCAGCAAATAAAATAATATAAAGAGGTCAACAATTTCAATCCTCTCGATAATCGATAATATGGGGACAAATTCGAAAACTATGCTTAACTATCCATTAATAAGCATATATGCTCAGTGAAAATGCGTAAAAATTTCAATAGAATTAAATAAGTTATCAAGCGAAGAAATCGAATGAATCCTAGACCAGATCCGGTTTTCCCGGATTATGGATTCGGGACTATGCTTACAATTCTCGCTCTAAAAAAAAGAATGTTTACGTCTGAGGTATGAGCTAAGCTAAAGTTGATTTCAGCATAATTGTTGAAGAGATTATTGAAACTTTACCACATTTACAAAACTGTCACAATATCCTATACCATGACTTAAAACACCAAGAAGAAATTGTCGATTGCCTTTTTGAAACGATAATCCACCACCACTATCACCCTGCAAATGCAGCAAGAAACTATATAACGTTAGAGATAAAAATCCTCTTTTCTATCGTATATTCATGTTAACGTCAATAATTTCAGAGGTGATCAAACCATACAGCTAAATAACAATTATTGCCTAGAATTTGATAGAAAGCATTCGATATTCCGGCGAGATATTTAAATATTTTGAAGTCGCAAAATATTTTTGAGATAATCAGCTGCAAAAGAGTATTTATCCATTAATAGACAAACCGCAAGATGCAATATTTATCATAAGAATATGACTACGAATTAAATGAAATCATGAAAATCGAGGAAAAAAATAATCGCTTAATAATGATGAGTTCAATCGAATGAATACAATATATGACTCAGAAAAAAAAAAAAAAAAAAAACGATGGAATTAATTTTTTCTTAATGATGGCAACAAAATTCACAAAATCCCATTTCTCGACGATCACTACCCTCTAAATAATTATTGCCTTCTTTAAAAATGGTGCAATAAAAAAACATCTGAAATTTCTCTGAAATCACCTCGATCCCCCCTCCCCCCTGCTCCCGCCTCCCCCCCCCCCGCTTCCGACTCCCCCATCAATTCAATAATAATGCAAATTCCTTTAAAAAAACATCACGAATATCGGTGATTATAAATAATAAATAATCACTTATGAATAAATAAATATAAGAATACTCATGTTCACTGACCAAACATGTTGACACTATAGCGCTGCGATTACGCATAGTGAAGATAACTCGTTGTTGATTCACTTTAACTAATGGATCGAACCAGATTCGACTCACATTCTCATTTACAAGTGAATCAATTTGAAATGAATGCAAATACATATTGCTACCAAAGATTAGGCTTAGCTTATCTGCAAAAATAAATTCATTTCGGCTCATTTTGCTAGTGGAGAATATTCGTTGTTCAACTCATTAAATCCAATAGACGAGTATTATTCGATAAGTGATCAATGTTGGTATCGGCGATAGCTCATTGGTACAGCAATCGCTCGGCAAATAAGAACTCAAAGGCTCGTCTACGTTTGTGGACAAAAGTTTTTACTAGCCACCAAAAAACAAAAAAATATTCGTAGAAGCTTTTGTAATATTTCTTTAATTAAAACACGTTGATTAGTTCTTTAATATGAATAGCGAAATTTCTAAATACCCATCAAAGCTTAAATTGCTAACCAATTGAAACGACTAAAAATCTGGAAGATAGAAAGTATGATTTATTTCTATTTTGGACAATATTTTCGAATATTTCATAATAAATTTTAGAAAGATGTATTTTTATATAAATATAAATATATATATGTTTATATTTATATATTGTATATATATGTATATATATAATAAAATATGTATAAAGGTGTATTTTTGAAGGGCATTCGAAAACAGTTATGCACAACATAAGAGATCTTTGCTCTTAGATCGATTTTATTTGGGCTTTGAACGTTAGCGCTCATCATCTATTGCTGCAGGCTATACAGCATGCCTAACACTATGCTTTAGAGAGGAAATCTGCTGCAATTTAGCTACCTTTTTGACCAAATCCGTATTGTGTATATGGAGCCAAAGGTTTCTGATATGGTGATGGTAGACAAATTGGTCGTATATCACGATCATCCACATCAATAGGATCGTATAGCTCCAATAAAGCAAAGTCAGCCAATTCAGTGGGTATCCATCCACGAAGCACTTTTTCCACCTTTCGAGAAATGACCTACAAAAAATATAAATATATTTATTCGTCAAATAAGTTATATAGGAAATTTCGTATAATAATCAACTTAAATGCATAGAAGAGATGCGCTTTTTTTTTCTGTACATGAACATATCCATTACTTCTTAAGCGATTCCAATTTCCCGTTAAATCAACTAAACTTGTCAACTCTACGGGTGTAGTCTTCAACTTTTGGCCTAGTTCAATTTTCACCATTTAATCGTGCTTGAATGCTAAAGAAATAGCACACCTAGAAGGCGCTAAGATTTCTATGTAATCATTGAGTTTTAGTACTGAAATCACTGAAAATATTCCCGCTAGACACACCTCAATCACTCCAACTCATTCATAGCAGCTTCACATCATCACAATTCGTGCATCACGTAGTTTATGAAGCTAATTTATAAGCTAATTATAGAAGGAGCACTAAATAAGCTCTACATTAGAAGCCAATTTTTCCACTAAATACTTATAAGAGAATAATTAGTCCCTCTCATAAAGAGATGATGAAATCGCCTACTATATGTCGAACGGCGTCGTTCGCAAGAAGTATAGATTTCACTCGAAGACTTCTTGAAACTTTTTTTGTTTCACTGCTACAATCCTAAAATTGTGCCATTTCAATTTGATCAATGCAATCGGCCAAAATGTACTCAAAAATCACCGTATCATAACTATAATTTTTTTTTTAGTCATTCGGTTAAATTCAAATAATAAAAGTTCGTAAAATTCGTTTATAGGTATAGAATTCGCCATCTCTCCTTCTTCGAATGAAGAAGAAAGCGGAGAATGGCTCATTTGTCAAGTTTTATTTATGTATCGCGATAGAGTTTATTCACCTAAAGGGATTAGCTTTCGCAGTTCATGAAGACAGACTCAAATTAGTTGTCGAATGACCACTTCAAATTGTTGGTTTAATAGACTCTAAGTACAACATCCGATTTTACAGGAATTGTCGTAGCACTAACAGGAAGCTTCCTTATTTTTGAGGAAACTCACTTTTGAGATCTCTTAATAAACGGTATCATATTTTCATACCTCTTCATCAACAAGATCAGAATATCCACAAGGTGATCCAGCCAATACAACATAATGCTCATAGACGTTTACATCTCTTACTCCTCTGCAAAAAAAAAAATGTTTTCTAATGCGATTCAGATCGATTCTTTAAGCGATTATGTGGAGTTTTTTCTTCAACAGAAATAAAGATTATTTATGTAAAGCAAATATTTCAAGCGCTTAAAGCCGACTGAATGAAAGGCGAAATGATAGAGCGGAATGAGAGTCGAAATCGTACAAAAAGAATAAAGAAAATTGTTCTGTCGATGTATTTTCTTTGTTTTTCTTAGGCTAAATAGAAAAACTTTATTTGAATGATAGTTAATTAGTGGATATGTGTTCAGATTGCTGCAACAATTCTTATCTCACTCATTTACTATGATGGATCATTGAGAACGGCATGAAAATAGAACAAAATATGAAAAAGCGAACAAATACACTCATTTACGTATCGGTGAATTGTACACAATGTGCAGCGGTTATAATATGCCACCGAGATATCAACNATAATATGCCATCGAGATATCAAAGATGCTGAACATCGTTTCGATTCAGCCCATGGATGATAGGTCTCTGCAAGAGTAGATGAATTTGACAACGGGAAAATCAACTAACATAATTTTTAATTATTTATGATAGGTAGTCCTTACTTTCGAGTGGCGATGCCTTATGCTATCGTAGAGGAAACGGCTATTGAGAGGAGTGGAATCTATCGCATCGATCGTGCAGTGGTGTTAATATGCAATAACGATAGATCGTATATTTAGTGATATCTTACGTTTGATGAAAATATGTACAGCCCATGGGAATTGATGATCGGTTGCACGGCTCCCACCAGCTATTCGAAATTTTTGATCAGGGATATTGTCTTGATCAGCTTGACCACAGGTTGCTTGTAGCTCATCCAATTCAGCTGCGCTCAATCGATATATAGTCTCCTGTAATACACATACGATAATAATTTTACGAGAAACACTTGATTATCCGTTTGAAAACACAAAAAGTGGGAATGACAACTCTTAGGATCGACGTTCACAAGAAATGCTGTAGATTTGTCCGGCTAAATATAAATAAATATACATATATATTTGGATATATGTCCGATATATATATATATATATATATATATGTATATATATACCACATAGTGTATGAACTCTCTATTACACTACCCAAGATGAAGCTCAGAACGGTGTATATAGCAGGCCATAATTATAGCATATGGTAAAGGATTATAAATGAGATAATAGGTAAGGACCTGGGCACAAAACTTTAATTTGCTTCCTCAATTTTTGTCACTCAATTTGTACAAAAAGCGCTATATATGTATAAGAAATATCCAAAAGCATAATTAGATCATTTTTTAGATAATCATCACTTTTCAAATGCTTTTATAATTTTGCATTTGAGGAGATAGCATAGAGATAAAGATTGTAGCATCGGAAATAAAGTCAAGCTGTGCTCATTGAAAGGAACTAAAGCATGCTTCAAACTTTTTTTTTTTCATTGAGTTAGATGAGTTAGATTCAGCCAAAATAATGACAAATAAATATCTTTTCTGACTGAATAAACTTGCCGAATCACTTCTGAAATTAGCGATTACGAGATATGATCGGATTTAGCAAAAGCATCATCGATAAACGTTGTCTATCTAAACGTCGAGGAATATCTAGCAATAGCTTTTACTCTCCAATAATCTACTTCAAAACTCACATCATCGATTTATTTATCATCAAATATACAGCAATACGGAATCCATCCTCATTTCCTCCTTTTTCACTTCATCATTCACATTAGGAGGGATACAATACGCTTAGGGTCGTTGAAAAAAAAATGCACCAATATCTTTTGAATATTAGAAGATGGATTTAAATTTCAGTGACTATGGACTCAATTCATCAAACTCGGCTAAACCATAGATATTAACTCGATCATTATTGCATTTATTGCGATGCTTTAGATCGTTGATATAAATGAATATACCACTGGAGGGTATGCCTTTTCTCGTTGTTTAGTTCGAGTGAGGCGATAATATGCAATTAATATCGAAACACCGAGCAGCAGAAATATAAACGCCTGACGTTGAATTGTACATCGCATCTTCGGTTAAGCTAAAATAACTGCCGTTTTACGTTATGTTCACTTCAGCCGAAACGATAAAATCATCAATTGAAACATTATTATCTAGTAATCAAAGAAATCAGCTACAGTGAAAGTTTTTTTCTTTTGTGCAATAGATATATTTTTTGTCCAATTGACATATTGGTCACCCGATTGACATATTGGTCATCCGATTGACATATTGGTCATCCAACAACGAATGGCTACTGGATTTCGAAAAATTCTTTTTTTTTAGCGAGCACTAAGTAGGTTGTTCTTCATCGCCGTCATGAGAAAAAGAAAACAATTCGCCCACCTTTAACCAGCTTATACTTCGCGAAAAACTGCAAATAACTCGAAATATTGCACTCATCAATTTTCTCTTAATTTATGCATATTACAAACTTATATTTAAAATAGCATCACGCACGTGCTTATCAACGTATGCTAAGGTATGTGATTCATCTTTACACGTTTTCGGCTGTTGACGTCATAAATAGCGAATCGGCTTTTGATGATCTATGAAGCGAAGTGTAATTGTTTTTGCATAAGCATTTGTTTGCACTTTCGAGTAGACGATGGAACAATATCATTTTATTGTTTCGATCGTAGAAATAATCGAAGAAAGTAGGCGGAATTAAATTTGCAATAAATTCTTTTTATTATTATTAATTAGTCGCTGCTTTTTTAGTAAAAAAAATTAATATTTCATGTGATATACGTTGAATACGTTGAACATCTGTGGTTTTCATCGATTTCGTCGTTATCTCCATCGATGCAGTTGACAATTTTTCCATCTTTTGCGATCCTGAACTCGCCGCATCTAAGCAATCCCATATAGACATCGCAATGGATCTTCCCATCTTGTTGGCGGTCTGCCGTGTTCTTACTTTCCGTATGACAGCAATATGTCATGTGATATACTTTTTGCAAAATATTTCTTTCCGATTGTTTTTGCGCCGAGATTCGATTCAGCAGCATCAATGAAGCGTTTGAATTTCTCATCGAAAGCCAAAACACAACTAAAAACTTCAAATTACATCATCATAACTGCGTTTATTGATGAAAAATATTTTTGCATATCTATGCAAAATATTTTGCAGCAAACGTTACAGTTTTGCAGATGAAGCATATCGTGAATCTACAATAGCTAAAAAATAAAGCAATGACGCTTCCGAAAAATAAGAAGGTTCAAACTGCCGAACGCATACCACACTATATCATCGATGATATTATTACCTGAGCGATACATGGACATATCGGCCCTATCCTCTTCTTTCTGAATTCTAGAGAAATGTTAGTTGCGAATTACAGAATAATCATGAAGTGATGACTATTGAAAAGAAATAAAAATTTCCGAGAATTTGAAGAGTCATAGAAAATCGTAAACATTTCGAATGTTGTTGGACATCATTTCTCCTACTAAAGGCTCGTGCAGTTCTATGGGCACACGATAGAGCACAATAGGCTGAAAATTTTTGAAAATTATCCGTTAATAAAAACAAACCTCTAAAATCCCCTCATCCCCTCCCCTAAGGGTGCTTTGTATAACACTCTACACGGAGGATTTTCGGAAAGGGCTTTATGAACGAGTGGCTAGATTAATTTACGAAATAAAGATTCACCCTGGAATC
Source organism: Toxascaris leonina (assembly GCA_022844705.1). Classification (NCBI taxonomy): domain Eukaryota; kingdom Metazoa; phylum Nematoda; class Chromadorea; order Rhabditida; family Ascarididae; genus Toxascaris; species Toxascaris leonina. Next base: position 8,354 of record JAARMF010001303.1, on the reverse strand, counting down.
TCGTGAAGAATCGTGCGAAATATTGTCGAGGAGCTATCCTCTGATGCAATGATAGCACTGTGATTATCGAATTCTAAGGTATCTCAAGTAAGATCAAACGAATGACTTATTTGTTGACGCTGAAAAATGCTGTTTGCTCAGCTTCATTTTTGACTCCTTGTCATGGCAACCACACTATCCCATCCATTAGCAGATTGTGATTCAAATGCGAGCATCAACGTTTTGTGCCTCTTCACTTATTATTCTTTTCTTTTTTGTTTGTTCTGACGATTTTCTTCACAACCCGTTCACCGTTCTCCCCTTATTATTAGTGTACACCTTCAGCGGTTTTTATTATCATTTGCTAGCTACATTTAGCCGTGTTAGTTTTCATTTTATTTTACTCATAAAATTCGTGTTTCGACTATGGTATAAGTTTTCTCAATTCGTCTCGTTGGCATCTTAAGGTTTGAGTACCCAAGTTTGAGGTGTTGTGCGATCGAAAGTTCAAAGGACGTGTATGAGCGCAACTGAGAAATTTATGGTGAGTGAGCAAGAATGTTGCTGAATTCTGAGTGAAGAGAAACGATTTGATTGGCCAAGCTGTAGACACCTTACGCTAGTACGGTCAGCTTTTCCATTGTTTGTTGTTGGACGTCTCGAGCAGTTTCAAGCGCAGCAGACAGGTTTCGGCAGTAAATCCGAAGTCATCGGAAATCAAGAACCATCAAAAGTCAGAAATGATGTTATTTGTTGCATTTATATAGGATTAGAGGCAAACGTTGTTCAACCCATACGCATGAGGCAGTCGCTTATCGATGAACTTCAAAGAAATTGGTGTCAGGAATCACACACCAGCGCCCATCCGATACCTTGTTATAGTTGATGTTCGTGCGGTATTTTATATCACGTCTAACATTAGCATAATTTGCTGAATTATTACTACTTGTACGCCAGATCCGATCATGTGCTTTATTTCGTAACTGCTTTTTTCATTAATTTCTTTGATAATATTCATGCCTTAATAGGTCTATCTTGCTTGTTGCTTTTATTCTACGTGCATCATGACTCCCAACCTTCTGTCATTTTTCTTTCGCTAAACCGATTATCGTTGTATTCTCTCTCTTTTTTGCCGCTGATATACGAGTCCACAAATTATTTTTTTCAATGCAATCAATTTTTACACGCTATACATTTATNCAACGCAATCAATTTTTACACGCTATATATTTAGTGATATTATCATCGAAGCAAATAATTATCATCAAACTATCACTGAAGAATTCGTTGTTGCTGTCCTTGTCTTTTCACTTCATTCGTAACTGTTGTTACTTATGTCTGCAGCGTTTTTATTCATTTGTTGCCGTGCTTTCAATTTATTATTTTATGTTGTCTTCATTGTTTCTGACGTTGTTGTCTGAACAATTGTTGCAGTTATTATTCTTGCTTTGGTTGTTATTTTATCGTTCATCATTGTGTCATCGTCATTGTTCTAGTTGTTTGCTGTTATTTTAGTTGTATCGGCAGTTATTGCCTTATCTTTTTAAGCTTTTTTATAAGAATATCCATAACAGTCAATAAATTTCGTGCACTGTTTAACTAATAGTCAACTACTCAGACATATATTCCTATTACAACTGCAGATGTGTAAAAACATTACGCTAGAAAGTCACCATTAAATGCCATCCTTAAAAGGAGAATACATTCCCTTGCATCAACAACAATGCCGTGTAAAATAATCTGACATAAACAACTATGGTGTCCAAACCAAAAAGATGACAAAGCAAACGAGTACCACAAGTAGCATATAATAGAACCAGGAAAAAAAACTTGCGAATATGGAGTTAACACTCTCACCTATTGACATCGTTGAATATCTAAAATCGAAATGTTCGGTCCTAATTTCTCAGGTGAATAATTCATCTCCATCAGTCAGTTGTCGAGACGCGTCAGAAGCCAGTGGTGAAATTTGGAAAATATGAGAGCGCAGTAATGCTGCTCTGAATCTCTCGCAAGTGAGGTACACCTTTAGTACAAATACAATCGAAAAATGGTACAATGTACTTACACATTTTTCCAAAAAAAAAAAAATCGGTGCCAATATTGTGCTTGTGCCATTCCTCGCAAAGTCCGGCTGTACTGTATTTATACTGCTTGCGATTTTAAATTTGGTGCTGTACCTTACTATACTTAGCACCTTTGCATCCCTGCAGCAAGACGCAGGACGATTCATCGCTATAAGGCATCGGTTCATGAAGGATTTAGCGATATCTCACGGGGCATTTAAAGCGCTAAGGTGAGCAGAAAACATAGATGCCGTGAGTTTTGTGAACACCAATCAATTGAGTGAACCACAGCTAGTCAACCATAAAGCCAATATTTCCAGCTTCTTCTGGTGCAGAAATTCGTAGTCAAACTTTTTTATCCTGAACCTTCACTTTAATCGTAAAAAGTAATGTTTTGTAGTTACGGGTGGAAAACAATTTAGAACTCAAGTGCTCTCATCACGAATGTCCCCTTCTTTTCAGCAGAAGCGACGTTCCTCATCCATCCTCTTAGGACCATCTTATCGGAATTCTTTAGGGATTTTGAAGCTGAGGCATTCGGTAGAAGTCCCGCGGACTAGCCGAAGCNCGAAGGCATCGCCAAAAGCAGCTGTCGTTGAAAAATCAATCGCAAACTTTCAGTGCGTTTGAAACCTGTAGAGATGCTGAGTGACGGTTGATGACGGAGCTAAGTTCCATGACTAATCCAGTTCCATGAAGTGCAAAGTTTCCTAGTATCCAGAAGCTAACAATGTGGAGAGCTGCCGTTGCAGAGAGCAAACGCCGTTCCACCTCATTTCCTCCTCTTAGTTATTACGACACTTCTTTTGTTCAGAGGCCTTCCGTCTGCGTGGCGGATGCTGATTAAAACCTCGAAGTTGGTAGTGTGCTGAATCATAACAGTGCGAAACCGGCAAACGCTTCGACAAATCTCGGTTCTAGCTGACACGCCAAACCGTGATTTCATGAGAATGACCGATCAGAAGCTGCAAACTAACTTCCAAACTCTTCTACTTCACCTCTTATTCACGGCCGGTGTGAATAATGACAATCTGTACGATGTGATTCAAGGAAGTTTTTTTTGCAATCAACATTTATTTGCACGAGTGCACACCGGTACAATCATCGATGATCGAAGGATGCACGCTCGAAGTGGACCACGCCGCTTAGAAGTTCTGAAATTATGACTGTTTAATGGCGTTTATCGTACCGCTACAAGTCCCCCGTAATGCGACGTTCTAGCTAACAAGCTTTCTGTCGCCCGTTTGCATCATTTCCTCCACTCTCCTGCCGATTGTAGAAGGGGGTAATCCTGTTGATACGATTTCGCCAAGTATCCGCGGTGAGACATTCCTCCTCAGCTTCAACATTTGAATGTCCTCCTAACTACGCCTCTACAGGTAGTGAGTCGTGTAGCCCGGAGTAGTTCCTCGATTTTCAGGATCCTGGGGTATCTGTCGGTAAAAGCCCGCCTAATCACTACGTGAAGATGTCAGAGCAAGCAACGTACGCGGTTCTGGTTGTTGCTCCAGTTGTTGCTCCAATTGTTGTTGTTATTGCTCCAATTGTTACTGTTGTTCCAGTTATTATTACTCCAATTGTTACTATTGCTCCAATTGTTGCTGTTGTTCCAGTTGTTGCTGTTGTTCCAATTGTTGCTATTGCTAAGGTTATTGAGACTGTTGTTGATGTTGTAGTTGAGGTTGTTGATGCTATTGTTAAGGTTGTTAAGGNNNGAGGTTGTTGCTCAGGTTGTTAAGGTTGTTTAGGTTGTTGTTGAGGTTATTGAGGCTGTTGTTAAGATTGTTGGCGCTATTGTTCCAATTGGAGTTGCTCCAGTTCTGGCTGTTGCTGTTGTTCCAGTTGGAGTTGTTCCAGTTGGAGTTACTCCAGTTCTGGTTGTTGTTGTTGCTGCTGCTGTTGTTCCAGTTCGAGCTGTTGTACGCCATTTCGATTGACAGAAGCGATGGAGCTGTCTTGTTGCTTGCCAAGCAAGAAAAGATGCTTAACTACTAATTCTGCGGCTTTATATATCGAAATCTTAAGCAAATTCTATTTATTCTGCACAAATATTCTGCATATTGTTAAATACTATCGTTAAATGCAAAAAAATTTTGTTGGAATATAGCCATTATTCAACAATGATAGTAAACTTAGATGCTAATCAAGTAGGTAAATTTGCTTTTGATGCTTTAACTATTCGGTCAGTAAGAAACGAATAGACTAATAGATATTAAATTCGCAAATTTAACTGTCCAAGTAATTTGCCATAACTTCAGAAGAGTCAATGAGAACAATTGTAAGCGTCGATCATTTCATCCCATCCTTTTCTCAACTAATAATCCTCAATTTTCAGGCTATTGGTATTGTTGTGGTAACCAAATGAGAGCATATTTCGTCCTCTCTTGATGAAATATTAGTGAATCATTTTTGAATTTTTTTTTCATTTAAAAAAAACACTTTTTTTCACTCAATTGTAAAATAACTAGAAAATCCTTACCCAACTTTAAATACCTTAGAAGTCGATGATTGTCGTGCTGTCCATACTTCAGTAGCGAGCTTCGCGATGATATTTCGTACAATTCTTCACGTGATTTTAGCCCAAAGATGGCATGTTGTCCGTTGGCTAGGTGGGCCGCGACCCACGATTTCCGCTATCTGGATCACCTGGCCCTAAGGGATCCAATGAAGAACACCTTTGTGAGTCTTAGTCTCAATCTTACGTCTCTAGCGAGAGATGGGTAATATTGCCTAGTTAGACTGCTCAAGCCCCCCGCCTCATGCTAAGGCTCTTACTTAGCGTGGGAATTAGAGAATCACCGAACTATCACTAAATATCATTCATTATTTATCAATTATTGTTGCTAAATTTTTCGATAACTTTTCACTTTATATTTCTTTATCACTATCATTCACCTTATTATCTTATCAGTTGTGGTGCTTGTTTTGGTTGCTATTTTGTCTTATCATTGTCGCTTTTGTTTCACCTATTGTTTAATTACTTTTCATTAGGTTAGCATTTATTCGCTATTTTATTCGCTTTTATCGTTTATTATTCGCTATTTTTGTTGTGCATATTGTTATTTTAACTACTAATTATATTGCTTCTATATTTTATTATCATAATTTCATTTAAATTTATCGTCAATTTTTCTATTCCCATTATTATTTCATCTATAGTTATGATGACTTGTTTGAATATTACTGATTTTGCGCATTTTCATTAGCATTGTCCCCAAATTCGCCATTTTGTTTGGCGCTGTCGTGACTGCTGTTGTTGAATTCGCTATTTTACTTGTCGTTGTCCTCATTACTGTTGTTGAATTCGCTATTTTACTTGTCGTTGTCCTCATTACTCTTGTTGAATTCGCTATTTTACTTGTCGTTGTCCTCATTACTCTTGTTGAATTCGCTATTTTACTTGTCGTTGTCCTCATTACTGTTGTTGAATTCGCTATTTTACTTGTCGTTGTCCTCATTACTGTTGTTGAATTCGCTATTTTACTTGTCGTTGTCCTCATTACTCTTGTTGAATTCGCTATTTTACTCGTCGTTGTCCTCATTACTCTTGTTGAATTCGCTATTTTACTTGTCGTTGTCCTCATTACTGTTGTTGAATTCGCTATTTTACTTGTCGTTGTCCTCATTACTGTTGTTGAATCGCTATATTATTATTTGATGTCTATGTTGCTAGTGAAGTCTTAATTAAAAGTCTATTTTCGCTGCTACTATTGTCCCGTTCAACTGTTGACGTATATTATAACTGGATCACTTTCTATATTGCGATGTTTTTGCGATGTTAATTCGATCGTATAATGATAGTTTTATGCAAGCAATGACATATTCCTCAAATTTCTATCTAATCTCCTCTTATCTTTTTCGTTCCATTCGATCGGTTTCACTTGAAGGCATATTTTGCTGTGGTCGCCTTACGATCCACGTGTACTTCAAGCAAGTTGCATAGTCTAGCACTGTTCACGATTATATATTTATTGCTTTAAAAATATTATTCACAAAATCGTTTTATTAAACTTTTTATTTTTATTTTTCTTTTAATGAGCAGAATTACTTATTGAGAGAGAAGGGATGTAATAATGCAAAATTGTCCTATTTAGAGGTGAATATAATTCATTAAAGAAGTTATTGAATAAATTTTACAAACATAGATTTGTTTCTAGTATGTAAGCTATTCTCCCCATTCCCTCCCCCTCTCCCCCCCCCCCTTAGGTGAGAGCCTTATCGTGACGCCGAGGCTTGAGCAGTCTAACTAGGTGGTGTTGCCTATCTCTCATCAGAGATGTTAGACTCGGAACAAGGCTCATGAAAGCGCCCTTCGTTGGATCCATTGAAGCCAGATGATCCAGGTGGAGGGAGGCGCATGTGGCGATGTCTACTCAATCAAGAGCAACAAGCTTCTAAGGTTTTAAGGTTCGAATGTGAGGTAATACAAGATATTCTATTAGAGATTTACTATATTAGCACTACTCAATCAATAGATGATCATAGAACGACGAATGCAAGATGCTTGTTTGCACTTACCACTAATATTTTTCGTAAATTTTCAGATGTCAAACTAATGAATGATGCTTCATCTGGTTGATTTTCAATATGTTTGGAGAATATTTACACTAGAAAATGAACTTATATATGAATTTTGTTGGATGCTATTGACATAAATGTTATCAAAATTGAAAATAGGTCTCTTTTTTTTTCTCTAAAGGATCTCCCTATTCCCTAGTGAAAAACTTTTGAGTTTTTCTTCGAATATTTGAAGCGTTTCTGCTAAATCATTCGATTAATCGGTGCATCTATTTCCACGAATATATGACAGAATAGCAAACAAATATTTGTTCCAAAGAGGAACTAATTTCAATTCGCAAAATATTTCGGAAAAATTCAATGAAATTCAATCGTTTCAATGAGATGATATTAGATAGATTATTTAATAGCTCAATTTTTACTGTTTTTCAAAATATCATCATTGCTATCTCTTCAAAAAATTTTCACATATCATTCATATTAGAGTTGCATATACTCTATTCATCTATTATTAATGTATAAATAGCGCAATTTTAGGCGCAAAGCTTAAGCGCTTTTTTGCAACCGTAATGAGTATTAATTAAATGAGTTGAAGGATCATTAGTTTTTTTGGTCATCACTTTTATCAAATTTATTCACTAACATTTAAAATGTGCATTGTTATTATTATTATTATTATTATTATTGTTATGTTATTATTATTGTTATTGTTATTGTTATTATTATCATTCTTATCATCATTATTGTCATTATTTTTTTAACCTTTATTTTGCAATGTTCAGCATAATTTATCGAAGAATTGCAATGGCTTTGTGTTTTTTTTTTTTGCAATGATTACAGTTCATTTTTATCAGCATTTGCAAAATGTGATCTCGCATTTCGCTTCATTTTCCTCTCATTTCTTTAGATTTTTTAATCCTTTTTGCCTTATGATCAAGAGAGTATGTGAATAAGTTGATGGCAATAGAGGCAATATTTGACATATGAAATATACAACCAATATCGCAGTGGCCATTTCGTATTCCAGTTATAATAGTTATATACAAACTTTCTGCAAGTATAGTCGTTTAATTGAATTTTGCAATAATCAATGAAAATTTGGAAATTTTTCAGTTCTACTTAACGTGTTGTATCCTTTTTTCTTTGGAAATCA
>JAARMF010001302.1:0-27008 GCA_022844705.1 Toxascaris leonina | reverse complement strand
GCTGTTGTTGACAAGGATTGATTAACTTCTTCTGTAGCCCAGTAAATACTCATCCCTCAAAGTCGTACAGGTCTATACTTCCACTTCTGCGAGCTCAGATGAAGATGTAGAGACCTTTTATGAAGAAGTCCGGAGGGCCGCGGAGCGGAAATCTGCATATGCTGCGATAATTGGGGACTTCAGCGCCAAAGTGGGAATAGGGAAGCTAGAACGGCAGGCCATTGGCCGTTATGGACTTGGTGAGCGCAACGATAGCGGAGAACGACTTGGCACATTCGCTGGAACGACCTGCTACTGCGTTGTAAACAGTTGGTACAAAAAGAAGACTGCAAGAAGATGGACATGGATATCCCCGTGCGTGCAAACGGAAAACGATATAGACTGTTTAATGGTAAACTCTCTACGCTTACTATGAGATTTTTCGTTGGTGCCACTATTCAACGCAGGAAGTGATCATAGGCTGCTGTGCGCGAAACTCCACATTGGGGAAGCGAGGAAGAACGATGTTTGTTAAAAGGTCGCCTAGAACGGCTATCGAGGAATCCGAGTTCAGAGTTAAGATTGCGGCTGCCTCGTGGGAGAAAAATGGCGATATAAACGAAGACTATCGCTGTCTTCTTGTGAAATCAACGTCTATTGCAAAACAAGGAGAAGGAGACAGCCGAACAACAAGGAGAGCAGAATATCGTCAGGCACACGAGAGCTACTGGAAAAGAGGAGACGGATGAAGAGATATTCTGCAAGCTGAACTCGAATGACGGAGAATTTCAAGCAGTACCGGATGAAAAGGCTTCTGGAAGCAGAGGAGGGGGTTGTAAGCATAAAACGACGCAAAAGAAGCTTGGCGCTCTATAGGAATAACTTTGCGGCTTTGAGGAACACAGCCGACGAAAAGGTCATGACGCGAAATGAGATAGAAGAAGTCTGTAGGGAATTCCATGCATACTTATTGGCAAGACCACTACAGAAGAACGGGCACTACAGCCTCATAAAAAGGAGCTTCCATCAGTCGCAATCAACGAAGTAATGGCCATGTCGGACAATAAAGCTCCTGGGAAGAACGGAATGGCGGTCAAGACACTGAATGTTGGTGGTCTTGTACTGTGGAAGGCGCTTGCAGAAAGGTTCAGTTGTTCCTTGAAGGAAAGGAAGGTTCCTGATGAGTGGAAGGCATCCAAGAATACCCTGCTGCAGAAGAATGGCGACAACGAAAATCTCAAAGGTACCACCCAATCTGTCTGTTTTCACATATCTGCAAGCTCTTCACCAAAATCTCACCAACAGGATAATATTGACGCTTGATGAGCAGCAGCTCGTGAGCGAGCAGGCTTCCGTAAAGGTTCCAGCACGCAGAATCACAAAATCTTGCAGCGTAGCCGTGAATACGAACTCCCATTCGCCGTAGCTTTCGTTGATTTTGAGTTTTTCGACATCGTGGAGATGAAAGCAGTATGGCAAGCACTCTCTTAGCAAGGTGTTGACTACGGCTACATCGAGGTAATTCGGAACGTAAGTAGAAGATGCACGACAAAAATCACCTTGTTCGGTGACCGATTCCAAACTCCAGTGAATAGGACATTAAAANACCTTGTTCGGTGACCGATTCCAAACTCCAGTGAATAGGGCATTAAAAAAGGGGACACAGTATCACCCAAATTGTTTCTGCGTCCTTGGAGTCAGTGATGCGTAGGTTCAACTGGAGTGGCAGCCTCATTGATGGCGAATACCTCAATCATCTACGATTTGCTGACGGTGTAGTACTGTTCGCCAAAAATATCACAGTACTATAGAGGATCCTGCGGGAACTGAGGCAAGTGAGGTAAAAGCGAAGGTTGGTGAAGATAAATTGGGGAAGAACGAAGTACATGAAATCAGAGACCATGACAGGGATCAAGATTCATGTGAGCAATGGGGGAAATTGAAGAAGTGGAAAACTAGTAAAGTAGCAGGGAGAAGGAAGGCGGGTTGGGCTAAGTTCAACAGCGTGCAGGAGCTTCTGAGGTCTGATGTCCTCGTGAAGACCGGGGCTCACCTGTTCAATGCAACGGTCTTGAAAGCAGTGATGTACGGGATCGAACATGGTCCTTGACGAAAGCAGAACAGCATAAACTTGTTATTACTCAGCAAGACGTGGAAAAGCAAAGCTTCCGGTATCGCGGATAGATAAAATAACAAACGAAGACTTACCGCGCCGCAGCCAAGTTCAGCCTGTGATCATTGCGACAGAGATCAACAAGCTATCCTGGTCGGACATATGGCAAGATTAAAGGATAACCGCTGGAGCGCTGAAGTTTTTGGTTGGCTACCACTTGATCAGAAAAGACAGAGAGCAAGGCTACCGCGCAGATGGAACGACTATTTCAGAGAGGAAGGGGGACGATTTTGGACTCGGCTGACAGTGATTAGGCGCTCACCTATCGCTGTGATTAAGATTAAGATGGCAAGTCTGTGCAGCGCAGAACTTCTATTAACTGTCCAGCATTATATTTTGCCATTCTTCATCCAGATTTGGTACAATGCACAGTGTCATGTCTCCATTCCATCACAAAATAAACGCCTTCGCAGTAATATACTTGCATCGCCGCAAAAATCAATCGCTCTTATCGTTGCAACTATAATGTTCTTCCTCCTTTTTTGCTTGAATTTTTCAATTCCTTGATATTTGCAGTAAATACATCGTATAGTTACTTGATGCAAACTACCTTGAATAGAAGCGTTCTATTGGAGCGCTCGAAAAGCAAGTGATTTCCTGAATGATGCATGCTTTTCCGTCGCCTATCTGCTTGCACGTTGTCGAGCCCAATCGCCATTGTGTTCAATTATGAGTGATCGTCAGAAGTATTTGTACTTGTCAGTTCACAATCTTCGGTGTTGTGTTCTGTTGATTCAACCGTTTTGGATCTCTACTCAACAGTTCAGCAGTCCGGCACTGGTGTAACACCTTCATTCACTTATCGTCAGCGATTGGCTGTGATCTTCAGTGCATATCATTGATTCGGCACCACTGTTTCAAGAAACTGTTGGAGCGTTGTAATCGCTTCTTTATTCTTGAAGCGTGGCACGATGGTGTCTTATCTACGTTGAATACGTTATACCTTGAACAGCTGTGATTTCATCGATTTCGTCGTTGTCTCCATCGATGCAGCTGGCAATTTTTCCATCTTTCGCGTTCCTGAATTCGCCGCATCTAAGCAACGCCATATAGACGTCGCAACGGATCTTCCCGTCTTGTTAGCAGTCTGCTGCGTTCTTGCTTTCCATATTGCTGTGGCCAGCAGTACATCGCCTGGTGGCCGGCCTGTTGACGATATATGTTTCAGTTATTCGGAGTTTCCTTCTCCTAGCCTTTCCTCTTCCACGAAGTACCTGCAAGGCAGCAGGGGCTGCGACTTTTTTTGGCGGATCGTACTCGCCGTGATGCGAAACCGTCATTGGGTAATGTGACCATTTTTTAAGCGTTGGCGCACCACCGCCAACCCCAGTCACACCCTGATGAATTTCACCGTCGGTTGGTTCGCGCATGCTTATTCGACTTATTCGCAGACAACCGTCATATCTGGTGGCCGTTCCACGGTTCTTCGCCGCATCGAGCTGAGCGAAAGGAAAGACGACCGCTCAGCAAGCGTCCAAGCAACCAGAACATATATTTCTTAAATGTGACTTTTTCGTTGAAGGTCACAAGATTGACACGTCGAGGTTCTTAGCATTGTGTTTGATCGGTGTACCGTCAGTGTTTGATCTCCCATCGATGTAAGTAACAAATCTAGAAAAAGTCACACTCGGGCACCAGATGCATCTGAGAACGTGTTTGCATAATCGTCATATGCGGACATGGTTGTGGCAAAACGGACTTTATCTATTGCCTTGTCTGGCTGAATGAAATTCAGATCTTTCAATGATCAATACCGGAACCGGATTGGTCTCGAAGTGAGTGGGATAACACTTCAGTACGTGAGTGATCTGAGTATTGCACGATGTTGACACACGGTAGATAGAAATCGCAAAAGGTCAGGTTAGGTGGGGATAAGAATATAGCGCCCCATTTTTGTGTGTTTGTGTAGTACTGCCATGCAAAACACATGATCCTGATCTATCATTACGTATAGGTACACCTGTTTATTGTTTCTTTCATAGCACCTGTTTGGGGGTTTATGATCTGAAGTTTGATCTTAATTCGAAAGAAGTCAGTTGCAACTGGACCTACTAGTTATTGGCTTATTTGCCATCTAAAGCTAAGGAGTAACTTTTACTACCTTGTGCTTTTTTTTTTGACGTAGACGGTTGCTCTCACAAAAAAAATTTTTGAAGCAGAGCAAGCTTAGAATCGTGCAAACGATCAAAAGGCACGTCTACCGGCCCTATAAATAGAGCGGAAGGTGACAATTGAATATTCAGAAATCGTGTAATCCTTGAAAATGCAGGCTTTCTGAAACCTCGATGTTGGAGGGTATCAAGATGTGTATTACCTGATGAGGGGGCTGAGGTACTCCTCAATTTATTGGCAGATTTTACATCGTAAAAAAGGCACGCCAGATTTCCGCTAATATATGTCATCTTGCTTGAACTAGTTTTAAAGTCGAAAGCACTTAAGTAAATATGCAGGACAACAGCGTCGAGGTGAAAAGCTGATAACTAAAGGCCTTATGATTTTAAGTTATTAAGCGTCTTTGCAAGCAGCAGTGTTTTTGATCGGCATCGCAGTAGGTAAAGTCAGTGCTTATTTGGTCAAGTTCAAGAGATTTGTGAATTGCTATCAAAAAAGAGATATTTAGAGGAACACGAGGAAAAAGAAACTAGGTGTGCTATACGCGTCACCTGTGTTTAACAATAGTAAATATAGGTATAGGTAACCGGAAGGGTATTGGAAAAGAGCATACTAGATGATGTTCGTGTAACTATGGCAGAAGAAATATGAGAGGCAAACAAAACTGCTACGTAGTGATTCAGAGATCAGGTGGATATTGCTTTTGAGGTGAAGTGATTTCTGATGGATCATCAACGTTGAAGAATTTTACGCCTCATTGCTACTTAGAAGTTCTGTGGGTAACTACGCCATCTTCCAAATTTTTTAGCAACTCCGAAATGATGCCGGGGAGGATATTATGCACACCTCATTTTCTGTGGGTAACTAAAAATAACATTTTCGCTGATCGTATTTCAGAGCAGATAAGACGCCGCCAGATTAAGAAAGTGCCTCAAGGCTTATTATCGTTTGGTATATTAAGGGCGCCTTTGCAAGCGTCATTCACGGCGTCACTAACGGCGCCCATATTTATTTTCCGTTTATATTCTTCAGTCTTAATAAACTCTTGTGGAGCTGGAACTCGAATATGTTGTTTTCGAGAAATCTGTGAAAGTGTTGTTGGAATCATAAACTGAATTTGACCTATGACGTCATATGCAATCGGAAGTTGATTTTGACATCGGGTATAAGAGGTTAGGAAGTCCGATCCACTAGGAGTTGGAAGGGGAGGATGCGTTTAGTCGTTTAATATTTTTCCGAGTAAAGGTGCTGTCGTGGTTTTTTTTTTTGTCATAGTTAGTCTTAGAAAGGTTTGCAATGAGAAATATGAATGAGTAATTTATGTTTTTCAGGTGTACAGGGAAGTCCTGTCTAAAATGGAACGGAACACATGATCCTTATGGCAGCGGCGAAGAATCTGCATTTCAGGGCATAGATGCTCTAGTGCCTTCGAGTTTATACACTGCAGATATGCCAGACCAGCTTGCAGGCCAAACTGATCCCAAAGCCGTAAGATCTTTTAGTCTCTTACTGTGAAGACTGGGGTGATGTATATATTTATTTATTTATATTTATATATTTATATATATCCCTAAGATCTCCCTAAGGTCATTTTGCTGATACTGTTAGCGATGCATATGAAGCTCAGGTTAATCACTGAAGTGTCTGTGCACGCGTACGGGTTGATAAGTGCTAAATCCGAATCATTCCTTCGTTCCGTCCGTCAACAAACGCATTATTGTGGAACGCCATACTCCATGTTTCCTGCCGAACACGAGTACAGCTTGCGATAGTCGTCTTGCTCACATGAAGGGTTGATATTAATCCCGGGCACGCAACTGGTTGTCTAGAAGGAGAAATTTAGATCTAACTTACACGTTTTCCGGACTTGACTGATCCTTGCCATTCAGAATGAGCGCATATCTGCGATCGCTTCTCAGAGAGTATTTGTTTTGCAGGAGGAAGGTAGTGTAATTTCAAATACGACATTAATGAGCAATGATAAGGCCACAAACTGGGCCTCAATTGACGTATGTCCACCGGCGCCATCGTTACAACAGAATTCTATCACCAATCAGCAGACAACTTCTCTCCAAAATGCAGAGCTGGTACCGTCGTGCTCTTCGGTTTCTTTCCAGCGGCCGCTAAATTTGCAAGAGCGTCCGATACAGTCGCGGAATACTGCTGCAAATGAGAAACCGGTTCTACCGCGCAGACAGTTGGGCACTGGTCGACCAAAATCCTAGTATGTTGATATTGGAACTTTATTTTCGACTTCTTGGGACTAGGTTTAAGATCTAAGGATTGTACGAGATGAAGAGCAGAGGATTTCACATTGCGAACGTCGTCTCTTTTGTGAGACAGCTGGTCTTTCAGGAGATTCTCTAGAATGAAGAGCTGAGAATAAGGCCCTTTTCGCAGAATAATGGAATTGCCATTCCACCATTTCATTGTCCATGGTCGTTGACATATGCCGGTTATGGCTAGTTCTCCATTCCTACAAAACGGGCTTTACGTCTTTGGCTATTTTGGAGGGATGCATACAATGCACCGGTGATAGTTTGACGCAAAAAGTGAGGAAAGGGAATCAGCCAATATTTGTATCGTTTTTGACAGCATATTTCTGAAGTTTTTAGGCTTGTTTCATTTTGTTTTAGTTTGCCTGTCCAAACGACGGTATCGGTGTCTTGAAAACTATCTTGCATATGAGCAGTTACAGGTATAAATTTATGCCTTCAGAAAGATGAGTATCGTGTGGGATGTATAGAAGTTCTTTGCTTCTTTGATGACGCTTACGCTTTTCCATAGTGATCCAAGTTAGAAGTGGTTGGGTAATTGATGAGGAAAAATGTTGAATTCGAGCGATTTCTTCTTTTTTTTTATGGCGACTTTTTACAGCAAAGTTGAGAAGACGCCACCAGTATCAGAAAATGGCCAACGGCATTGTGCTTTTTGTGGTGGTCAAGTGAGGCCGCAGATGTGTGGTGGTAACAAACATCGGTTAGCCATTTTGCGCTTCAAATTTTCGGTTCCTTTCCAATTTGTTATCATTTTTGAAGTGGGACACCTTCCTCGATTTTACGAAGGAATGACATTTCCTAAAATGAACGTTAATGTTTCTGCATATCTGGTTTCTAGAATATTTTGGTGTAAGCTTTGAGTTCCGTTCAACCATGGTCGCCTTTTCTAGGAGAGGAGGAGAAGGGAGGTACTGCGGCCTTTAGCGTTTGTCTATAAGTGCCAAATACCTACCTTTCTAATGGTTGATCTAATGAAATAAAAGTAGGGCTATTGCAGTATCATGAAGAGGTGAGATGCTTGCAGTCATCATCTAATTCCGTTGTTCTTGGCTCGAGTTACGTTCAGTTCTTGTCCAGACTCTACAAATTCTTATTGCTTTTACCTACTTTTTTCTGAGCGAATGGGGTTTCGTTGTCCCCTAAAAATCTGCAAGAGGCAGCTTTCCTGCAAACAAAAATTTTCCATGTTTCAGCTCTTGTGCATTGTTAGGTGACAAAGCTTTTATTGGCCAAGTAGAGAGCAGTTCATTTGCTCATGGCAATTTGGCTGCCATAGCCGAGCTGAGTGATTGTCGAGGGGAAATAGATAGGAGCATACATCGAGCGACAGTTATTGTGGATGAAATGACCATATCAGTGGGGCATTTTGCTGGAAGCCGATTGATAAAGGAATGGTTTCGACTAGAATTACATGATAATTTCATGAATAAATATGCGCTTTATTCATTCCCCTTCCGGTCGCCTTCAAAAAATTTCGGTTTCGAAGTTTTTTGAATGTATCAATTGTAGGTGGAGATGCGTTGACAAGAAATGTCGGAAATGGTACGGTTGGGTTCGAAGTAATGAAGAAATTCCGAAGGTATTTGCTCTTTTTTCATGTCTTGCCTGCTTTCGCCACCTTCTAAGTAATATTTTGTTGGCAGATTTCTTTTCCATACTTCCTCTTAATTTCCTTCGTTTTAGTTAATGCCTTCCACGTTTTTTTTTATTTTTTATTTTTTTGATGGGAAACTCGATGAACTGTAATGATTGGATGTAACTTTTTTTTGCCTCTGGAGAGTGTTTGCTTCGGTTTTGAAGTCATTTCTGTGATAAATACCGTCATATCAAGGACAAGTCGGTCATGAAATTGCCTTTAGCATAAAATAATGCGGGCACAGCCATCATCGGCTCGCGTGTTTTCTTAATTTTTAGGTTGCTTGGTGAATAAGGGAAATTTAGATTCAAAGAGCCTGATAGGCGAAAGTAGCAAATTTCATGCTGTGAACGCCCTTACTGACTTTTCTAGATGCGATGGATGCTCTTGGCGAGAATAAAAGCGCTGTACTGTTCGAGAGTCATAAACTTTGCTTTGCAAAGGAAGCTGAGAGAATTTGCATTTTTTTTAGTGAAAGAAAGAGATGCGTAGAAATGCACTTATTGCTTCCTGAAAACTGTTAAGATGAGGCCAGTTGTCATGCCTTTTGTTAATTGAGGATCTTGGTAAGAAGGGTCGTTGGAAAGACCTCGCCTTGAAGATCAAGCCGAAGAGTGAAGGTTTTGAAGGCAATACTCACTGCACTTCTGGAAGTATCGGGGTGCCTCATTCACAGAACGCATATATCACGGCCGCATTACCGGTGCGTTGTTTTTCTTGTGTTTGGCCATGTGCAAGCAATACCCACAGCCATCATCGTTTCACAGTCAGTGGCATATGTGTCTTCCAGCATTTACGTTTCTTTCACAGAAAGTAGCAAGCGATTGCGTTTGACGATGAGCTTAACAGCAGAGGGCTAATATGTGTGAGTGTCCTTGATGTCAAGTGCCTGTTCTTTCTTTCAGTCTTCGTCTTCGCTGGACTGACGTCAGTTTTCAAAATCGACTGTTCATATATCCCCGTTAAATATGTGTGATCAAGCGTTGGTTCGGCTATTTGCCACCACTCACTTAACCAGGGTATAGGAAAAGCTGGATTGGACTTGGGCAGGTTGTAGAGGATTGTGGGTTTGATCCTGTAACCTTTTCCTCTTTTATACAAAGAGGAACCATTCGTTTGTCTGGAAGTTGTGTGTTGTTTCAGCGCAGATGGCGTTATCGGCCATTAGTTAAGTGGGGCTTTAATGAGATATTCCCATCGGTGATAAGTTGTTGAGAAGCTGGAAAAACCTGAAACGCAGACGTTAAGCAGTCGATACATGCAGATGTGATAAGCTTGAAGTCACTTCTCAGCATGCTGTTGATTGCTAACTTATATAATAGATAGGTAGTATAGCTCACATTGTTCACACCTGCATTGCGTTTACTCGAGCACAGCTAAAGTTTTCCCTATCGCTTTTCTGCGCTGACGTCGATCCATAATTCCATAAGTTTTCTCATAGATTTCGAAGTATTACTAGTCAGTTAACATGTTTTATAATGATTATGATTATGATAAAGTTAACCAGATAAAGTTAAAGATAAAGTTAACATGTTTATGATAAAGTTAANTATGATTATGATAAAGTGATTGTGTTCTTACGCCAATTAACCAATTAACTTTTGTCGTTAAGTTGACTTATCTCTTACCTGGTGGAGATGAATTCGTTGTTCGTCAAAATGGATTCTTAATTCACCTCTGTCTAAGGTATCTTTTTTGGGAGGTGCGCTCTTGAGTGATATTATGTTCAAGAACGAATAATTTGTTTGCCTGAACCTGCATCGAAACTTGAGAATGCTTGAAGTGGGTGCCCATAATCAGGTAAACATGCACGTCAAGCATCCCTTTTTATGTATCTATTTGTTATTGTTCGGTCGTCTAAGCTGATTAGCCCGTCTATGAGTTATTTTGATGCCGTTTCAGTGCAAAGTTTCAGTTGTGTGAGAAAAGTGCCAAGAAATTGGGTCGTCCTCCAAAGGGACACGGCAAATTGAAATTGAAAACGAAGCGGAAGACGAATGACACTGCAGTAAGTATTTGCACAGAGTTCATTCGGTTATTTGAGGGTGTACTGCGAAGTGGAACCTTAATTGGAGAGTTGTAAATAAAAGTTGTTGCAGACAAATAAGACCTTGAACAACACATATGACGTAAGGGTTAATTATCGAATATCGGCAGTTTTTCTAAACAGGCTTGTAAACATCCATGGATTTGGACGCTGATTTTGGATGAAACCTCTTTAGTGGGAGGGTTATGAGCATATGCAGGATTGCATATTCATACGGCCATTGCGCCTTGTTGCCAGTTCGTTTCCGCCATTTCTTCTCCTATTGGCCTTCTCTTTTTGAAGTCGACGGTGTCAAGTCCTTGAAAGGCCCCGCTTGAGACATAGTAGGTGTTGTTGGCGATGACCGTTGGAATAGAGCCCTTGGTGAAGGGCATCCATTTATTTTCGACTCTTAAAGAGTTTTGCTCAAATGCGGCAGCGCTGATGTCATTTTCAGTCAGACAACGATACGATGCGATCGGAAGGTGAAAGACCAAAGCGGAAATACACAAAAAGGGATCCTCGTCCAAATGGTGAATTTTCGCGGCAATCGTGTAAGTCTTGCATTCTGTATTGGCCTCGAAGTAATCACTGTCACATTGCTCGCTGTTCAAGAGAACCTTATTACACGTAGTTATCCAGTACTGTCATTGCTTTCTTCCTAAGTTTTTCCTCTCCTTTGAATAGTGTGAGCGCGAGAAGGTGTTTGCACTACGTAGAGCTGCAGAATATTCGATTTTTTAACTAATACAACGTTGACGCTCGAAAAAAAAGTGTACGTGAATGTAAGGAGGAGTGGCCTCTGAGTCTGAGAGATCCAAACATCATTGTGATTTTGTCAACGGGTTTGTCAGCTTGTTGAGCATCTATCTCTCGCTTTGTGGTATGTGCATGATGGTCGTCCGCAATAAGGAATAGCAATAAAACAGGTGTACTGCATGTATGCACATACATTGCTGTCAATAAACGCATTTACAAGCTACCTTGTTGGATTAGAATTAACAACTTGTCTTGAAGAGACGTGCCCCATGTTTAGTTGGTCTGATCAATGAGTTAACAGTAAGACTTGTTCGGGGTTTTAGCTATGATCACTGTATAGGAGGATCATGGAATTTGCGGTGTTTGAGGTATATTTAAGTTTGCGGTAAATGTGCGTAGTGTACAGTTTGCCATGTACTATACTGAGAAGCAATTTTTATTCACCAGGTTGATATAAAATAATTTGCACCTCTCACACCTTGTTTTTCTTCTAGAATTTTTGTTGGTTGTTGAATCATAAGCAGTTGATTGAAATTGCTACCGATCCTATTCTTCTTTTTTTTGTTGCTTTTTGTCAAAGCAGTTTTTCTGTCGTTTTCTTCATAATTACTGATTGGAGAGCTTGTTTCATCTGCCGTTCAGGTCAGCGGCCTCAGCTAATCGCAGTGGCCAGGAGTGCATAGAAATGAAGAAGCATAATATGGAGCGACGCAAAGATCGAACACAGCTCAGACATGTAGATCTGCAAACATCCTATCACCTTGAACATAAAATCCTCTAAAAAATAAACGATTCTTTTCGGGCTAACGAAAGTAAATGGCGCTCTGATATCTGAAATTCTTTGGGTACCTAAGGAACTGGAAAAATCGGACGGGCTATTCAGCTCAAAGCACTAGAATATTTGTTCAGAATGCTTGCCAGCGCAGTCGGTAACCGCTGTGAAAGTTGTTTCAGTGTGTGGAATACATCGGAAAGATGCACTGAGTTCAAGAATGAACAATTCATGAGTTGCTATCACTGAAAGCTTGAAGTGTTTCAGCGTGTTCGCCTCTACCACCGGAAGTTTTATGTTGGCAGCCAAGTGCAATGGAGCAGCGAGGAAGATGGTGGACATCCGAGAAACGACGCCAAGATGTGTCACCCGAAAGGGAGTGGTCCACCCAGGTGCTCGATGTGGCAGCTGCGATGCGTCTTATTGGGCATGCCATGAACGCTGCTGCAAATACACGGTATTTTTATATGCATACAGCGATTTACTGATCACTATCGGTTGGTGTTAATGGAAGCATTTTTTCAGGTGATAATGCAGCAGATATTTTCCAAAGATAGGAATATTTGTTATTTAAGCTGAATTGTTTAGACAGCGATCGCACCGTGCATTGCCATAACCATGTTCAGAAGCATAAGCTTCGCAACTTGGGCGCACTACATGTGGCACCTGTTGTTCATATCACTTTAGCAATTGTTTAGAGTGTTATTTGTTTAGAGCCGATGAGCCAGGGACGGTAACTGGAACGTTGGATCTTCTAATGGACGCGCTTATGAGCTCATTAGGGCCGATTCTTTCACTCACTACACAGGTGCCTCAATTCAAAGTCGATAGTGAGACCGTTCAACGGCTTTGGAATGCTTCTGCAGTGCATACGCCTCTGTTTCCCTCTTAATTGCTACGATCTCAATCACCGCTTACTGGTGCTGTTTCGTTGTTTTATTGTTTTATGCTCATTTTTTGTAAGCTTGTTTCTTAGAGATTTATTTCTTTCTTCCTCATAGTGATATTCAGCTAAGCGATATCACCGAATGCAAAAGAGTTGCGCCATCCACGTTTGGCTGTGCTGTTCAGTTTGAAAGTTCCAAGTCATAGGGGGCTACTCTTTATATAGCGGTTTCCCTGCGGTGTTCAAGTTGACCACTCTAGATGGAACTATTGCCATCGAGGGTCTGAAGAACCATGGTGAATTATAAAAACTTTAGATCTAGGCAGTATTATGTTTACCAATTACTCAGAGTTTAACCCAATAATCCCGTTGACTCAATGATATGCCATCTTGGTATTCATGACAAAAACCGAGATATTTCAAGAGCACGAAAAAGAGCGTTCGTGCATCCCTTACTCATAGGAATGGTTTCGACACTGCTTTCCATAGTAGTGTACATGCGTGGTATGATGCATTTTCTGGACAGTGAACGGTAGTTCCGATCTTTCAGAAGCCTCCGAATGCTTCGTTTTGCGGTTTCAGAAAGTTCAAATTTGCAAGTAGTGATCCAGAAATATTGAACAAATCTGCGGAAGTGTATCGAAAAGTGCGACTAGGCAAGTGAAGTTTATGGCATTAGCTTGGAAGGAACAACAGGTGTGAATTTATGTCTCGATTAGAGCTGGAAGTATTTCTTAGAATATCCTTCAAGAGAACTTTGAACGTTTGTCTTGTTAGGCGGGAGAATTTATCATACGATCGTTTGATTTTAGAATCGTCGTATTTTTGTTTCTTTCTTCCTTCCATAAGCAATGAAATTGTCGCGCCGGCTTTCAGTATAGATTGGTCGATTGAAGATTTAGTTTGGAAAGTTTGACATTATTGTCCGCTCATTTACGTTGTTTTCGGAAAATTATTTTTCTTGTTGCTTGTTGTTTTATCTGTTCTACATTTTTACTGTTGTTCTTAGCCGTTCAATTCTTTTCGCCTTCTCATAAATTATATCTCTATTCCCATATATATCTATTTCCGCGACATTTTTTTTTTCATATTGTTCCCTAATTCAAATCTGCACTCCAATTCAAAATTTTAGGTTCAAAAGTTTGAGTGTATTAGCATTTTTATGACTATAAAACACAGTTCCCAAATAAGTGAAGGTGTTTTTTTGCTGAATGAGAGAACATCAATTAAAAAGCATCACCTTGATATCTTACTGTGAAGAGAAAACCGGTGTTTACGATCGTTTTAGTTTTGCTATTCAAAATTCCTAACCTTATCTGATGTGCGGGTTTTTTCTTTGGCCTTCCAGTCGCATAGATCACTAAGTCATGGACGTAAATCCCAGTTGTTTTCGATTAACATGTCTGTTGGCGCTCTTGAACATCCAACATGGGTTTCTTGGCTCTGCAACTGCGACGGACGTTCATTTTCTCAGTGATGAATAGGGAAGAGGATGAGGAGGAGGGAGGGAGGGGGGGGGGGNGGAGGGGGGGGGGGCAGAAGCAGCATGATCGGACCTATCCGTCGACTGGAGGCGAGATACACATGTTGGATATCGGAGGCGAAAAACCTATGGTGGAAGTAGCATTGCACACGTTCAAGCGTAGTGCGCCGCTACCTTTTTGGGATACGTTCAATGTGAATGTGTCGATTCGTTGTTGACGTGCTGAAAAGTTTTATTGATAATTGTTAACTTGGGAAGTTGTTTTGTTGTTAAGGTGTTATCATCGAGAAACCTTCTACGAAATAGCGTTTGAGGGGCATTCGCCCATACACAATCGAATCAAGACACTGATATCATGGACACAAGTTCCGCAATCCGACACTAATGCTCATGCCACTAAGTAATCATTTAAAAGATAATTTTTGCACAGAGCTGAGCTCCTCCTTTCTCCCTTCGTGGATTCGGAGGTGGTCAAGTTTTACGTTACTTAACTGAAGGTAGGATTTGTTCTGACTGTCGCATCATAAAACGCTGTCTGAGAGCATTTAAATAAGCAATCAAAACTTTTCTGCCTCCTGAACAGCAGCGTTAGTTCTTCTAGTTTTCCTTGAATAACATATCAGGAAGCAGTTACGCAAGACCCTGTCAATGCTGCTATAGACGCTCGTACGAAGTTGCCTGCGATCTGACAATTTGGTGGACAGGGTATGTTCATTCGCGCAAGCAAGTCCGTGGCCTTGGGCGCCAATCGCCTATATGCATTGGTGACAGGGCTAAGAAATTCCCTTCCCTCTCTCCCTGCCCCTCCTGGCCAACTGTCTGAACTCTGCCAGGCTATGAGACGAGCGAATTTGCGAGGAAAATTGATTGTTTCTTGGAATATTCGTTGAGAAAAAATAAATCCCGAGCATGCTGCTCACGAAGATGGAGGAGGTTAGAGGGGCAGGTGTTTGATGCTCTTTAACCTCCGCTGTTTCATGGCTTCCCGTTCTACATTTCAAAGATTTCATTCGGCTGTCGCTTCTTACAGCCATATCTTCGCGAACCACCCAGCAAGAATTTGAAATTCCATGGCATGTCCTCGACTGTCGTGTTTCTGCTCATTGAATCGCTTTCAACAATCTTCCGCCCATTGAATAATTAATACCTAACGTTGTTCTTCACAAGAAACACTTTGCATTGCAAGTTTTCATGATCAGCTTCATTGCCTGAGCAAGAAGATAACCATTCAGAGAATATTTATGGAAACACGCTTAATCATATCAACAAATACAAAGCGCGGATAGGCTAAAATGAAAGCCCGACAAAGATGGACTCAAAATTATACGCAAAAAAAAAGCAATTGTAAAATCAATATTTCAAAACTTAGATCACATATAAACACACCTGTTAAAAAGTTTCGTAGCAGTGCGCACAGCTGAAAATTGGATAAGAATATGGAATTATGGTCCGGAAGTTCGTTGCTTATGAGGATTTTAATAGGTATCTGCAAGCGCTATCACATAGCAAGGTTTGGAAATGCTCTAATACTTGTGTGAACAAATATATCTTTGTACCAACACATGAAAAATATTGTTTAGTAAACCGGAAGCACCAGAACGGTAGCCAAAGATGCCTATTTTATGTGCATTCGTCTTCTAGTCCGCATCATCATTCGGCCATTTTATTCAAATATGAGATGAGGGAGTGACCATCACCCGATGGGAATATTGGTTACAGCTGACCACTTGGCCGCCAATACCAAGTGATTAAGCTCTTCCTTTACCATGTGGCATTAAGAAAATAAAAAAGTGGCTGTGGAAGTTCCTAAGCTCGCCCGAAAGAACTGCGCATCTAAAATTCTCTATAGAAAATCAACAATTTGCAAACGCCTTTCGTTGAAGATTAACATAAAACTTGAAACAAAGCACGTAGTAGGGCAGGGCATAAATAAAATATTAGCTGGAATGCTACATCCATCTTGTCCCATCATCCCATCTCCCACTTCAAAGAAATTACAGAAAGGCATCCCCATCCACTTGTAGAACTTCACTTTTCCTTGCCACATATTCTTAACAGCAATCATCGCGAAAACTGATTTTTTTTTTTTGCAGACACTGATAACAAACTAGCGTACGATGATCTTAACTAACCTTTCGGAATAGGAACTCCCATAAAACAATAAGCACTTAAATAAGAAACCGGAACTGCAGATCCACAAATTTGGCCAGGTTAACCATCAAACTGGACCCGATCAGATTGCAATGCGATCATTTAGGCTCATTTAGCGAAAAAATATAAAACAAGCGCAATAATCGCCACAAGAAGAATAAGAAATACACAAAGGAAAAACTTCTTTTGGCGCGCTTTTTGTTGATAGAAAACAGCTCTTCGCACATCGGTCGCACCCTGAAAGATGCTATGACCTCAAATAACAGCCGATAACACAACTTGAAAGGTCATTCTTTTACGAAAATAGACCACAATTCCTGGCAGTAAAGCTTTGACGAAGATTGTGTTTTAGCTCAGAAAGCAGCCAGTGAATACTAGGCATTACTGCTTCGCACCAACAAAAGAATCTCATTAATATTCGATTCAAGTGGTTTGCAGTATGTCCAAGACTTCTTCTTCTACCTCTTCAACAGAACACATCTTCTGAACGAAAAACATGCTTTCAAAAAATCCACTTCTCGAAACTTGAAAGGTAGAACAACTCGCCGGGCATATACGGTATATAATGGGAATTCTAGCTTTGAATGCTGAAAAATTTCATTTCCCCCAAGTGGGAATGCCGATTGCGCACCTTGCTATGACTCTTGATAAAATCCTTGAAACGAGTGACTGTTCAAATGACGTTTTTTATTGAAAACAAAAGACAAATAGCACCGCTTGCCTGCTGGACATGCATCGAAGCATGCTCAACATTTGCTTCAATACTATCCACAATCTCGCCTTGGTCATGTACGATTCGAGCCAAATCTTTCATTATTTGTGTCACATCCCCTATATCTTGTTCCAGTTGTCGCATCGTCTGCAAATCATTTATTGCTTTCACTGCTCAATCACTTACATCCTTATCGGTTCATGTTCACGAAACTTTGAGACGAGTCACAAATAAATGCTTCTATATAAATGCCTCCCTCAAAAAACTTCGTTACTGCTGCCTGGATGCTGTGATAATTCAAATACAGCAAGCGCACAAAAAATTATGATTAAGTACGAGATCAGCGCTCATTTCAATGTCTACTTTTCAGTGTTCTTGTACATTCTTAATGTAATACATTTATGACTACTGAGTACAGATGCCAACCAACTGCTTCCATTTCCTTTCGTAGACGATAGTATAAATCAGTTTCACGGGCATAAAGCCACTCTTAAGATAATAGGACAAATAAGAGGTTTCTATTCATTGAACAAGATATATTCATTGAAAGAGATACGAGAAACAGATAGATATACCGATAGAAAGTAAGAAGAAGCTTTTCAGAGATGGAAATCAAACGTTGCCTATGGATAATTAGCCATTTAGAAACAACAACTTCCGCTGCCCTCTACTGCTTCATATTTCGGACGATGCGACTTCGGTCGCATCGTCCGAAATATGAAAATTTTACCGAAATTTCTTGGATTTGTGCTGAAACGAAAATGAAAAATGCTTTTTTAAAGGAACGTTCTGCCGCTTTCGGTGTGAAATTGATAGAACTTCTAGGAAATGTGTGTCTGAAGGTTTCGGATGCACAAAATTGGTGGGTTGGTATGGATCCGAAGAAGTCATCCGGTAGGAATCCGGAATTTCACCTCTTCTATCATAACTCGGCTCAGGATCAGCCAATCGAGCTAACTTTTGTAAATCTCCTTGATTGGCCTGAGCTAGAAGATGTCTGCTGTGATCTTTGACCTCTGACAAAATTTTTTTGGGAGCCTGCCAATCGAGGATATTAAGTCGCTTATAATTTTTTCATGCTGATCGTGAGATTTTCTGGTCAAAAACAACTTTTTGCGCCTTGACGATGGTTATAACTTCATCGAAGTCGATGGAACTCGATGAGCTTGCAAATACAAGGCAGCGTGGAGGGTCATTATGTGAAATGGAGAAAACATGGACCGCCAAATTAAAGAATTCCTATACAAATGTGTTTTTGGGGCCACATCTCGATAATCCGGCTTAGCCATGGTTTGCTTCGGCGTACTTCCCATCGGGCAGGCAAATCTGACTATGCGCATTTCCTCTCAAGGTAGTTCTAAGCAAGGAATTTACGAGGGTTGCAGATTTCCCTTTGAAAACATCATCGCTGTATGCATTGTCGGAAAAGGACATCAGACGGCGCACATAGCAGTCCACATATTATGCGCAGTGATCATGGTTCGATTCCCGAAGGCATGCTTCCCGTTTTCTTTATTCTCTTTTGAAGTTCAATAATTCCTTTCAGAATGTGCAATCCCAATTCCAAACATCACGTCGGCCCAAATAGAGGGTTCAAGGCGAAAGAAGTGGCACCCCCTCCCCCTCCCTCTAAACACAATAATAATACTGAAATTATCCTATGTGGTTCATATGCCCATTTCGATTCTTCTTTCGGTAAAGTTTGGAGTATCTTTTCCCTACCACCTCTCGCAGTATTTGCTAGTTCATTTCGTTGCTTCTTCCCACGCCGTCATTTTTCTTTGCAACGGTTCCCTGACCACGCTCGTTCAACCTCTCAATCAATTGCGATATATTTTATATGGGCATATATGGATTCAAACAAACAGGTTCTATATCAGCAACGGATGAATTCATTGAATTTCGGCGAATGGAAGGCCCATCACAAACAGCGCAAATGATGGCTTAGTGACGTAGTTATGCCAGTTGTGTTTGTTCAACGCAGCTAGGGTTCAGTTCCAGTTGCAGTCTCCGTTCTTTGCTGCACTATAAATCAACTCCCGTTTGGAATGTAGAGGTGTTTTATACGGATACGGAGACAAAAAGTCGTTCAGACGAGGGGAACAACAAAGCGAAGTGGCGGAAACGATGCGGGCGCCTTCGGTGGCATTGCCACATTAGGGCCATTCTTGGTAGTGAGTGAGATGATTGATGCAACAATCGGCAATGCAATTATGCCATCCTTCTGCTATATTATTAATTTTTTCACGACTCATTTTTTCCGTTGTTCTAATACATTCATATCATAATAGACAGCTTATAGAGGGCTGTGTGGAATTTAAAATGTTAGTGACTCATAAAAGGTAGGCGGCTATATCTCGGCAAGGGATGAAGTAATTGCGCTAAGAAATGCCTTCCAGCTTTTTGGAAATCAGCTTTTTGTCGTCATTTTCATGATTTTCGGTGTTTTCGATCTCGACTCCTGTTCCACTTAAGCGTGAGCTTCTTTTCAAGACATCGAGAGATCTCGCCGAATTGCCATCAGCAATTCTTCAATCACATCCTTACAATAAATATGAGTCGTACCCTTTTCTTACCCACAACCGAGAACACTGAAAATGCCAAATCGAATAATTTTCCCACAAATGTATTCAATAAATATTTAGTTATGGGATCTTCCCTCGGCAACACGCAAACCGATTTCGGTGCGATTTCCTTTGTTGGATGCTTAATGGACTGAAGTAACGATCCCACGTGACTAATCACTTTCCTACACTAATTCATCTCCTAACAATTTTTTAGTTATTGCAGTAAAATATTCGACGTTATGATGCCAATCACGTTTGTGCCATCCACACAATGACATCCATACAATGCTAGTCTTGTGGATCGAAAACAACAACTTCAAGGAATCAGACGTCTTGTGGGTCGGATATCCCTAGCTGCGCTACTCAAACATGCCCTCAGTTCCCATGTAGTACTTTTTTAGTAAGCTGAACCCTTTACATGAACACTGTCCCGATATTCCCCCGCACATATCTGCCTCTTTTTGGACCATGCAAGAGGATAGAAGGAAATGTGAAGCAATACCTAAATTATTTATCGTGTGCCCATGACATATGGAAAGAATGACACGGGATCTAAAGAAACACAAACCTCATTTCTATCTCTCAGCTCATTGAGATGCTGCTGGTGCTGAACTTGAAGTTGTCGCCTCTGTTGAACTTCAGCTTCACTGGAATTTTCGATCTGAAAACCACCGACTATCAACAACTCATCTTCTATTTACAATATACCCTACCATTCCTACACAAGTCTACTAGCTTGCGGACCCTATGAATTTTTGAACGAGCAGCTTATAGTCCTGAAAAAAAGTCGCCTACTCTGACGAATATGATTTACGAAATAAAATATAAGGGATGACAAAGGAAACTCTAAAATTTTAACCTAAAATGGATATAAACAAAAACATCCGCTAAACTCGCCAAATGATGACAAGCTTATATCAGTGGTTAAATCATTCGAATATTAGGCAAAACTTCAGCCAAAAACGTTAAACCTTTAAAAAACCATAAAACCAACTACCGTTTAAGACACCAACGCTATTCCCTCACTGAAGTGATTCTTTCACCTGTGTAAATATTACAATGAAAGAAGATTCCATCAATGTCACCTCCATGATTTATGTCTTTACTTCACTAGTCGTCTAATGTATTTCCACTTCGGGAAAATCCATGAGTTCGTGCTTAATTGACGCCAATTTTTCGATAATCACGATCGCTTGCTTAAGTTTTTCATTTTTTTCGTTGTCTATTCCGATAATTGTTGATTGTATTTCACAACAATAACAACATCAAAATTGCCCTACAAATTCCATCGCGATTTCAGTCTTAATAAATCAAAGAGAATATGAGGAATTGCAACCGAATTGACAATATGAAGCTTCGTTAGCGAGAAATCCTTTGTTGCAGATTTCACTCAACCTCAGCAAAACGAATTGAGTATAGTGAGTAATCTCAATGACTTATCCTATAACTAAAAATTTCCAATATCCAGCATATTTCCAACACACTTCAAGCTTATCCTCTAACTATACTACGTCATACTAGACCTGCTTCCCTTTCTCGTATATCTATCTCTACGGCATAAATTTTTTTCCCTTCAGATGTAATTCACGACGATTCCTTACAAGGCAACAGTATTACTTCAAAGGCTCAAAAAGAGCAATGCCTTAATCATATTTCAAAAATATTGAGCTACATTGAGGAAATATTTCGAAGCCACTCCTTCTAACGTGAAAAAAAAACAACGAAAACTCAAGAAGTTTCGCAAACAGCGCCATAAAAATCTGCCAATAATTCTATGTACTAAACGTGCACCGTAATTGACAATAAGAAGCAACAATTAAGAAGCGCGTCCAGGCCTTTGAATAAACATCATACCATAAATACTAAAATTTGTCTCTCCAAAAAAAAAAAAAAAAAAAAATTGAAAACATCTCCATAAACATCATTACTCTGTTATTTCACTGCAAAAATGTTCATAAATATTATTAGAATAATATCAGCCATCACCCCAAATGTATTCAACTTTCCAAATAACACTCCTGTTTACTGATTGGAAAACAACGAATCTGAAAAGACCTGTTGGCTGACGTGTTTGTCCTGTGCAGCAACCGCTTTCATTGTTTCCTTCTCACGAGTAGACGCATCTCTCTGCGCATTTTGAAGACGATTAAGTACAGCAATCACCTCACCCATTAAACGTTCCCTTTGTACTCTTAACGAAGAGATCGAACGCTGCAATTTCTTCAGTAAACGAGTATAGAGGGTTATATACCTATTCCTTGGCACAATAATTCACACACCTATTCNCCCCCCCCCCCTTCCCAAAAAAAGAACGCCAGAAAACCTTTCCCCTCCTCACAAAAACTATCAAAACAATGTCAAAACGATGGCAAGTCCGCTATTTACCAACCCACAAACTACTTACTCTATAAGATATCGCATATGAGGGCGGAGAATTTTGACGTTGATAGTCTTTTTCAAAATTTCTCTCCTAAAAAAGAAAAAACGCAGAAGTTTCTTTATCAAGCCATATGTGCAACGAATGCAACAATAATCTGCTCCCTCCTACCTACACGCCATCTGTGGACCAATGCATAAAACGGCCGACTTTCGGATTCGGCTCTCTGAAAAAATTCAGGAGTCCGTCAAAATCTTTTGCAATAATCAATGAATAATAAAAATTGAGGTCGTATCCTATTTTTTATCTATTCTCGTCAATAGTAAATTATATGATTAAAACTAATATCGAGCGATGGAATTGTTTCCACTATTCCAACCTGGAAATAAACACCCTTGTCCCGATACAATACATACGTTTTCATTGGAAACGCTGACGAGCCTTTTCATCAGCGTGTTTGTTTCTTTGCTGAGTTGATTGGCTTGAGCTGTCACTTCAGCTATTTGCTCTCGAAGACGCTCCCCATCATCGGCCCCACCGATTTTTCCCACCAACACCTCCAGCTGCTGCACTGTAATAATCTCTGAGTAGCACGCATGACTTTCCAGATAGCATGGACCATTGGGTCACAGTTACTGGTGAAAATCACTCTAATTTAGATGGAAAAATTTCTATACAAGCTAGTAGTACCCCACCTGGAGCACCTGGAAGCGAAAAAGTAAGCCAGCTTTGATGTTTTCAAATGTTTTCAGATTAATATCACGTCATTATGAGTTCGTATGATTGAATTGATGAGAAAATATATTCTCAAAAAATCCGAGTTTTTCCTTTCTACGCAAAGGTGAAGGAACAACGGTACGTTCAGAAATCAAATCAACGAAATTTAGCGACAAAATATACTTCTTTTGAAAATCATTTAGTCATTTCCCACATTCAATCTCTCATGGAGAAAATATCAGAAAATTTAGCGCCTATTGCAATTTTTGATGAGCAGAGCAGAACCAAATTTGGTGAAAAAAAAACAAGCAATCTTTAAATTTCTCCTATTGCAGCTATAAAGCACTATTTCCGCCAAACGTTATAAAACCAAATATCTGATAAGATAAACCAAGCAAAACGCTAAAAATTTCCTCCTTTGGAATCATACCTTCCTCGAGTGGATCAGCATACTCTCCTCACTTCTCCGCGTGAGATCCAGAAATGACATGGCCATGACTACGACTGATAAAAATGAGCAAATAGCCGTTTTCAAAATTTCTAGTAAAACGCCCTCTAAAAGAACGATTATTTAATGGGTTCCTCAGTTCTTCACTTGTATAGCGATCGCTCTTTTAACGTTTCGAAAATTCGCTCCCCTATTTTTTTTTAAACTCATCTTATTTATAAGAAAAAACTCTAAAACAACTAACACCCTCAACAAATGAAGCATCACACTAACCATATTGGCTGAGGCGTTGAATGTTGAGACCAATAGAAGATATTAGTTCACCACCTACACTTTCCGCATCCATGTCTTAAACATAAATTAATAAGCAAGAAAGCATCAACGTTTTCAACGTATACCAAAAAAAGCGCATCACGCGAGTATGCATGAAATTTACCTATTAAAAATCATCAGCCATTGAGAATAGATGTGGTAGGCTAAGAGGGAGGGTGGAGGGGCTAAGAGGGAAGGAAGGAGGGTGGAAGGAATGGGAGTGGGAAATG
The DNA here is from genome assembly GCA_022844705.1 of Toxascaris leonina. Classification (NCBI taxonomy): domain Eukaryota; kingdom Metazoa; phylum Nematoda; class Chromadorea; order Rhabditida; family Ascarididae; genus Toxascaris; species Toxascaris leonina. Next base: position 3,389 of record JAARMF010001302.1, on the reverse strand, counting down.
TAGGAGGGACGCAAGTGAGACGTAATTCTCATTAGATTTCCATCACGCCAAGCAGTGAAACCGGAAACAAACGTGAAATTACAACTGATGCAGTGGGAATGTCGTTTCTTGCATGCACTATGTGTAAAAGTCAAAACGATGCATTTTTTTTTCCTCAATAAGGCCTCGTCGACTGCCCATAGCAACATATTATGAAGTGGGACAACGTGCAACCTAACGCCACCTTTCATTGTTTCATCAATTCTCTGCTCTTTTTTTCAAATTTGTCGTGCTCAGTTCGCGTTCTCAATTGAGCATAAGCATTTTGCGCATTTCAGCAGGACGGAAAAGATGCAAATGGGCAAAGAGATGAGCGAGGGAATAGAAAAATGGATGAAGTTTTTTAATTGTGACCCTTAGAGATATCATGAAACAACGAAACATCGGCTGGGAAAACACCGTAAACGTTTGGAAAAGATGTAGAACTTTTTTTAAAATTTTTATTGCAGGTATAAGGAAGAAAGATTTCGCATTCACCTAACGAACAATAAAGATTTTTCGGATGATTTCTTTCGGATGAATAAAAAAAAATAATATTTCATGAACCCTCGGATTTAGCAGCTCTCCCTTTCAAGCTCATCCTCATCCTCCACCTCACCGAAGAGAGGGATTCGCCAATCTCTCCCTACCAACTCCAAACTTCCTCAGATATGCTACTTCTATCAAGAATGCTCTTCGGCTCAAATTCTCTCGGAATGAAGCCTAATTCAGCATTCCCACCCTCCCCCTCCTCACTGGGTCTTCTGATTGCAGAAGTTCAGGTCATCCCTCTCGAATTCAGTCTGCCACGACATTACGCCTTCCTCCACTAGCGGCTGAAACATTGCATCCCTTGAAAACAAAAGTCCAAGAGTCGAAGACTTACACTATGTTATAAGGAAAGGAACTCATAGAAATGACGACAAAAGAGTTGACACAACTCATCGGTTATTTGGCTCAAATTTGTTGACCTTGTAACTAGGTGCGTTAATGTGCCAAAAAAGTTGACAGGAAGCATGTTTTCGGAGATCCGTTTATAATATCAATTAATTCAATGAACCGCCAGCGAGTAAGGCATTTGTGTTCAGCTAGCTTGAGTACCTCCAAACGTTTTACCTCTTCTACCTACCTGATCAGAGGTTTTTAAGCCTTCTAATTTGATGGATGCAACTTGTATGCTGGTATAGAAGGCTACCTATAAGGCGCATCATACCCACCAAACCAATGGTTTCCGGGCAAAAATTACTCTACAAATGGACAGATGCAAACACAAAAATATAGCCACCTGTTAGCTGTAAATATTGCAGCAGTGGGCATCTCAGATGCAAGTTTCGCGATTTGTATGGAGAAGATTTAAATGTTAGGAAAATGGTTTTCAGATGAAAATGCTGATAGCACAAACAAGGTATCTGAGCAACGTAATACATTTAGAAGCACGAGGAAGGTAGCAAATTTTGGTAATAGTGCTTGAGGATAGGTTACGTCTCTTCCGGTAACCATAAATAATTATCAACCACAATGATGCTTTATCCACTAGCCGACCACTAAACTTTCCACACCCGATAACACCTCATTACCTTCTACTCCTCCCCGCCCCCCTTCCCTCCACTCCCCTCCACTGCAAGTGGACGATGATGAAGAGGAGGGGATGACAGTTGACAGTTACCATATAAGAAATACGTTACTTCCTTGAAAATGACAATGTGGAGGAGATAGACGTAGGATACTTGGGACATCCTTCTGCCAGAATGACATGTGATACAGTTTCCCCTTTTCCCTCCCACTCTCACACTCCCCCTCCCCCCTCTCGCCAAGAAAAAAGTTCACCTAGACATCTGGATACCCTACACCGCTTAGAAAAGTACACTTCCGGCAAAGTGCTTCCGTAAAAAAAAAGGAAAACCACCATTTAGCGCAACAAAGATCGACGGGAACTGGAAATGTTGGCGCAAAATTCGTCAAATGTGGAAAATTCGTACCGCAGTTAATATACTTCGCTTGAAGTACGATGAGATTTGAAAAAAAATATTAANAATGCTACTACATCCGGTTACAGCGGGCATTCCCTAAGGTGTGATATATAGCTCAGCATCTTTGCAAAAGGGAGTAGGTCGGAATCATTTCTACTGTGCCGGCGATCGCATCTGTAAATGTAGAGATGAGGGAGTTGGAGCAGTCCAAAAATCGTAAGAAAGGTATAGGAGTTAAGCATCCACCTGTTATGAATAATGCTATTTCCCGGAAGATCACTGAGTAATTAATTAATTATAGGCGTTTCAGTGATGCTCACTTAAAATAGTTTATCCAATCACACCGTCCACCTGATGTAAAGATGGAGACATTCATGTGACACGAGCGAAACTGGATCAAGAATAAGAAGAATGAATAATATTCATACATGAATTATTTTTAGGAAATCAATTTTAGGTCATCTTAGCCTTAGGGGAGAAGTTGGGGTCAAATCTTTGCTTGACCTCCAGATTTGAATCAGATGCAGAAGTAGCATAAATCTATGTCTTGCCATTCATTAGAGTCATTCTTAAGCCGCTTGTTTAAAGGGGTCAAAGGTGAAAGATGTGGTCAAATTTTGTGTCCCAATAAAGTCAAAGTCTCTTCATTTTGCACGATGTGCTCCGATTGTTCATTCATGGCCATGATTATTCAGTTAGGGATGAAAGACGCACCTGACCACATCGAAGCAGAAAAGATTATGGCGATGTCTAACACCTTTTCCTGCCTCTAGATTTTATCAGACAATTCGCTGGTAGAAGAGTAAGAAAGATCATCCGTAGCTTCGTAGGAGAATACACGTCAGGAACGACGTAGTCGCAAAGGGATCAAGGCTTCAATTATTAAATTCAAGCTGATTGCAATAAAGTTCATTTCCACTCCACATTCTTATTAGTCTCAAGTTAGGTCCGCTGTAAAAATTGACCGCCATCTGCTCGACGAGACAAATTAAAGTCTTGTGCGATTTTCCAATGAAATAGCTTCGCCACCGAGAAAAGCACGTGCATGTACACTCACACTCATACGCCCCCTATATCGGATGATGAAACATTCGACTGACATTGCGAAGTTCATACTTTGGGTGTTGTTCCTGCCACAACCTGTACTTCGACGAATCCAGGAGGATCGGGAAGTTTAGAAAATAACAAGAAGGTCGGCTACTGAAGTTCAAAGTGAAGCTGCTCTTTCTATTTCTGACCTGGAAATAACTTTGTTTAGAAAATACAGTCTTCTATGAAATACGTTATTTGAGCAATACCATGTTTTCTTATTTGAAAATATTTGTCTAAGGTGAGCACTAATACTATTTTCGGCAAAACTCATACCCATCCTTGGTTGGTGATAGCTTCATCTAGACTACA
>JAARMF010001301.1:29244-46096 GCA_022844705.1 Toxascaris leonina | reverse complement strand
ATCCACAACGAAAATTTTAACTGATCGTATGACATATGCGCACAACAGCAGTCATCGCAAAGCTGATTTCTCTGTCTCTTCCCCGAGGCTAATCACTGACTTCTGAATTCTGCTTAACCGCCCTATGTGGTGATTTCATTTTGGAATTTTCGGTCAATTTCGCTCATTTGATTAGCCCTTCGCTAGCCAGCTTAAAGCCATGCCTATTTCCCTCATGAGATGATTTATCCANCATGCCTATTTCCCTCATGAGGTGATTTATCCAACAAATATCATTGCTACTCTCTCCACAAAATGTGGTGGTGGATACAGCAATGGATAAGTGCATAAAATCGATGCATTTGAAAGATTCTTCAGCATCGCATATTCAAGTTGCTAAATCTAAGAGAGTGGAACAAGCGTGTCGCAGCTAAGGAATAGCCCACTGTGCTCAATTAGCCACTATCTTTTTTTTTTTTTGAGAAAGCAATTAGCTATTCTTTGATATTTTTTACGTCAAACATGTTGTCAGTAAGCTACTGTAACTATGGAACGTCGTATCACTGTCAAAGTGCAGTCACTCTGCCGATCGTGTTTCAGCAGCTATCTCTTGAGTCACATCGCTAAACTCCTATACAAAACCCCGTGGCCGATAACAGCATAACTCACCTCGATGGTCCATCATCCTGATTTCCACCGATCGTTAGACCTTGAAGATTCGCGAAACCAATTACACTGCTGAAAAAAATTAACAAAACGCTGGTTAATTTATGCAAATTATCACTGAATATTTTAATGTCAATGGCACAAAAGCAATTTTCTTGTATCAATAATGCAGGAAGCAGAGTCTCTATAAGCATAAAATAACGAAAGAAAGTGCTGAACAAAGAAGAAATAGCTCAAACGTAATGAAGAGAATTGTTCAAATTAAGTGAGAAATAAAAGGTGTCTGATCGAGAATATTCACGAAAATATAACGAAGCTTAATTACTGAAAGTGATGTAAATTTTTAGCCGACAGATCAAGAAGGGGCAGGCTCGAAAAATCTGCAGCCACATATATACACATAAAATTTTGTCCGATATTGCAGCGATAACCCATTATCAATACGTCACTGATAAGAAGGCTCATCGCTTACTCACCTTGGCGAATTTTCGGTGCCCGTCTCAGCCAAATCGAAGCTCAGCTCAGTGGATGCCATAAGCGAATGCAGCTGTCGCACCACCTCTCGAGCCCATGCTACATATGCCACAGACACCTGATATATGGAAACAGCCACTCACAAAACGGTCAAAATCTATCAAGGATCAAACGAGCTGCACAAATTTTGGACCGAGGTTATTGAAAACTTATGGGATAAAAAGAATGGATGGATGATGGCAATGTATTCCTCCATATAACCAGTTTAAATTTATATTTCCCTTGAACGAATAAAAATGCTCCTTTATAGAAGCAGATATCCGTTCGTTCGAAACTGCAGAGAACAAACAATAGTATCGGTTACGCCGAAGCTGGAGAGTAAATTTGCACGCTGAAACACATTTTGATCAAGGTTGGAGGTCAAGCTGAGCAACATTACGAAGAAACTACGTTTAGAAGGAATGTACAAAAACAATATTCGCATATTCCTATTGAATATGATCGGTTTAGCATGCTTAGCTCGGGCCTTTACACTGATACTCTCGCTCCTACATATCAACAACAACCATAAACGCTCATCAAGAATGACCTCAGTTACTTACTCCTCGTGCAACTCACTACTTTGTATGAATTATTCGTGCATCTCTTACGTTGATAGGGCGAAAACAACTCGTCTTACCACATTCATGATACTTGAATGCTTTCATTTTAGAATATCGCCCGTCTCTTTACCTACCAATATATCTTTCTGTATGGTTGAATAAAGCAATCTGAATGAACAAGTAGGTTCACTTAGTAATTTCTAGAAGTAATCAGTGAAGAATTTCAAAAACAGTATATAAAACACATAAGAGAACAGTGCCTAGAAACCTGTTGGCGCTGATTTAAGAGGTCACATTGAACACTGATTTAAGAGATTTTAAGGTATTAATAGGAGGTGGAGCAGTATGGATTTAAGAGGTATTAATAATAAAAAGCCATGGTGCAAGCCAGAAGATCGAACATATTTTTCAAAATCCTGACTCTCACCGTATCACAAAGAACCTATCCTATCGTTGTATCACAGAGTTTTCATTTCAAAAACCGACAGCAATCAAGAGTAGACAAGCAGCCAAACCTCTTGATAGGCATGACCAAGCCTTTCCGCCCTCGCGAGTTTATCGTCGCTAACGTTCCTAGGACAAACCTCCATGTGCTCCAAATCGCTAGTCAGAACGTCGAAACGTGCCAACTGCTCCCTTATGAACTGAAACATAAGGCGGTGATCATAACTAGACTAAAAGAGGCTTCAAACAAATAAGAACGGACTGTAACCACACTGATACTGTGTGATGAGGAGTAGTCATGCACATAACCACACAGTCAGAATTTGTTGGTGGAGGGGAGACGGCGGAGGGGGGNGGGGGGGGGGGGGGGGGCGATATGTAATAAAATTTTACGGCACAATTAGGAAAACAAATGATATTCGAAAGAGACAAACTTTTCAAGTGAATGTTTTCCAAAAAGAAAAAACAGTGAGAAGAATTTCAAAGCAGTTTGTAAAATTCGGAAGGGAATACGGCAAAAAACTGTAAATTTCTGGAATGCCCAACAATGTTCCAGATATGTGAGTGCTACTTCGGTTATAAACAGCCATCTTTTTCATCTGAGACCAATATCCATGACTACTATTATATCACAGCAAAAGTTTTGTAATTTCGAAGGTTTTCCAGTCATCCAAGAGGAATGCTGTTCAGTCAATAAGAGATATTTTTGATGTCAAAGCCAACAATTAGAGAGTTGATTCATAGATGCAATGACTACAACTGGTAGTGCGTTTTCACGCCATAAAATCTACACCATTCTCTTTACTCTACGACCTCGGCAAAATTTTTCATCTCTGATGCAATTCAAGTTGATGGGTGGAAAACCGATGAAGTTGGATAGCGGAGGGAAAGAAAAAAGAGGTAACCATCTTTCTTGTAAATCTCCTTCGAAGGTGGCGAGAAGGACGAAGCCAACAACGCACAAAAATTTGCATGCACTTCCCATTGTTGAGTCCAAATAAATATGGTGCAGACTAGTTTATTTCAGTGGCACGAGGATTTTCGCTAACTCTGATATGCTCAGCCATCGGTACTCCATCATTCAGTTACTCGTTTAGAACCAATGCCTACGACGATTTCTTGTATTCTTCTCTTCTCGAAGCGGTGACTGACCCCAGCGACGCGACTCAGCAACTCACTCGTCGAAATGCGAGGCTGTCAATAGAAAGGCTTTCCACAAATACTCCAGTGTGGCCCAAAGCATCTTCCTCGACAAATGTGAGCCCTATCTGATGGCACACCCGATGGAAGCCAGGCGAAGGAACCAACGGATGCAGCATCCCTATTGTCGCCAAAAGTTCCCCATCCCTTTTCCATCCGCCTAACGTTTTTCCTTACATCTAAACGTCTCAAGAGATATCAGAATCAAAGCCTAAAAACCAACGAAAACGAGCTGTCAATATAGCTCCAATGCTTCCGTCATCAAATTTAAACAAAACACCTACTTCCGGATAACTAGTGATGTTAGCCACAACGTTTGCATTTGCTGTCTCGCACTCAAAGACGCATGTGGTCGCATTTGTTTTGATTTCACCAATCTGTTGGACGGCCTCTCTGCGTGCAGCTTCTAGTGCTGGCTCAACCTGCGAGACCATGTGTCCATGTTTCGAGTGCTCGTTTAATGCACAAGTCACGCATAGTACACGCTGAAATGTGAAAAACAATTAATGCTGGTGAGTGATTGCTGATTCTTTTCGGATTTAGTCAACAGCTACCAAAAACCTAGAAGCCGGTACCATAGTTTCCATCTTCTGGTAACAACACAGTAGACCAGCTGAGGTAAGAAATTCAGTACCTCCATTTTATTATACGCTTCATGCTTCATTATCACAAATTTTTGGAACCGTAGAATGCATATCTATTGCTAAGCCAAGAAACGAACACCTATAAGTGTATACGGAAACTATCCGGTGTCCACCGTCCGGATATGCAATAAAATTAATTGCTGACATAATGATACATGCCGATATTGCAAAGAAATTCAAGTCCCACCATAAGTGCTCCATAGACGCATCAAGTAAATATTGTACTTGGTTGTTTGTGCAATGAAGCGAATGAAACCTTCAACTAAACAAATGACCATAAAATATCACTCGAAAACAAACTGCTGGAGTCGAGTTGGCTTCCGACGAACAAGTTGCACAGAACATTTGCGCTTCATAATTCACCGATCGCTCACAACCACTACAGGTGCGTTTCAACTCTTGTGTTGTATGGAAGCGAGAGATCAACTCTGCAAGAGATTGATAAGAAGATCGCAGAAAAAAAAAGTGTGAATGTTCCATAATCTCGCATATGCTTCTTCTTGTACAATTTGTTCCGCTCTGAAACGATCAAACCTCTCTTTGCTAGAGAACGATTTTGCAGTTATACAAATTCCTTGCCACTTTCTTATACCGGAAAAAATTCGATATTATGGCATCAGGTGGTGCAGATGAACGTCCACAAAATGACTATTTGAAGTCAGCATACGATACAAATGCACCACTGGGGGTATAAGGTTTCCGGTTAGCCACTATCACTTCTAACTTACCAACGACGCTCAATCCTATTTTTCAAACGATTTATTGCCACTAATATAACGAACTGTAATAATTTTCTCATCGTCTGACTGAATATCCAGCTCGGTGAACTACTAAATAAACAGTCGCCAACACCAGTAGTTTTTCGCTGCAATCACTCTTACCTATGTCGCTTAACTACTACCAGTCTTTGTCGTATCGCACCACATAGGTTACTAAATCAAGAATTTCGTGGTAGCAATAGATTCTATAAAGATAGTGAGGGTTGTGACCCGAGGTTTGTATCAAACAACTGAGGAGAGTGCAAAGAATGTGTTCACATCAGGGTTTATAAATGCGACAACCATAAGCCGATCCTTGCGATAACATCTTTTTTTTTCGATAAACGTCGGTCACTTATAAATCATTTCCTACGTCAATTTATCTTAAATCTGGAGAACTTCTAGTTGATTTGCATTATATTCCGCTTCCCTCTTAGGCGATGGTATACTCGAAAATGCAACGCTATTCGAAAGGTGGATGTCCAGGAATGTAATCCAGGAAATGCTTCCACGTCACGACGCTATAAATACAATCACTGAGCCTAATGAAAACACTCGAAATTCCCCTCGCAACAATCAAACGTCCGACAAAAAAACATTGTAGATGCAAAAAAAGTGAACAATTACCAACAAGCGCGTAATTAATAGGCAATCCATGCGAAGGCACATTCGTATAGGCTCGACAAACTGGACATGAAATAGTGACCGGATATGCGGATGAAGTGCTGATGCCCCCAAGTCCACGAACCGATGGCATTTGACGTCTTAACTCCACCAATCTCTCCACACAATGCGCACACAACGAGTGACCACAATGCAATTGTCTCGGCTGCTCGAAAATCTTAATTTATGTTGGTTGAGATCACAAATAGTCTGGTTTATGATTCCCTTTTATTCTACAATAACGGTCATAGAATCGTGAAATAAATATCGAAAATATAGAGCTGCAAAAGTACCAATCGCAAAAACGAAATTTCCTCGTCGAACCACAACAGCAATACGTTAGAAGATGACAGTGGAGGGACTCGATAGTTACCACAAAAATGCCGCTGTGGGAACCTAAAGAATGGAACTAGAATGTCACCAGAGCCCACAGATGCTAAGATTTGCGGGCACAGCGCCCACACCTCAGCGTCCATGAGAAACTACTGCGTGCCTAGCATTGCCTTGGCAAAGAAATGAATTCGCGGGACCTCCATTTCGGAGGTATCATTCTGCGAATTCGAAAACCAAAGCGGCCGGCATAGCGCTCTTTAAACTATGGAATCTCTAAAATTCAAAGCTTTCAGATCCTCATGGACGTACAAGAGACTATCAGATTAAAGCCTGCTTGGAAGTCACTTGATCACTTGATCACTTGATTGATAAGTGATAAAGTAGCAAGTGATAAATGGGCAAATAAAAGATCGCCCATGGCAAGTAAAATCAATCAATTCGCACCACACAGTTTGAAAACAAAACTCATCCTCCTCTTCGCAGCAACATGAATTAAACTCTACTGATGTCACGGCTAACAAATCTCGCGAGACAATACTTCGATGCAATTTTGCCCCCTTAGGGTACAGCGCTACGGCGCCTAAATGCTGACATGAAGCTACTTAAGCGTTCAGTCAGTAGGTACGATGAAATAATGCAAAATGTGTTAATTTTATAAGAAATCCGTTAGCCTGCTAGGAGATTACATCCTCTCAACGTGTTTAGCTTTAGCTAAGAAAATATGTGGAAAGCTTGCATCATTTAGAACCAAGCACCAATTAAAACATCTCAACAGGAAGCTCACGTTGGAAGGTCCTCGATAGCTTTTACTAAATATCACAATAACTGGCTGAATTCTAACTAGAAAACTGGGAAAGATAATATGGAATCGGCTGCTTCAATCCATTTAATTATATCAACTAGATCCACCATTAAGATGAGGCTTTTCATTACTCGAAAATAGCAAAAATTCATTAACAGGTGTTCCACTCTTTGATGTTAATACAAGCAGATGCTAACATTTCCTCAATATTCACTTTCTTTTGATGTTAAATAAGAAACAATACGTAGAACAAGATAGTAGCACCTAGCATAGAAAATACCTGCGTGCAGACAGGACACTCCATCGCCTCCGAGATATAATCATCCATCCCTCTTGGCAGGGGCACCATCACGGATACTTTGTACCTGAACACTTACGATCAGCAACCTTTTCTATGATTTGTAGTTCAGTTTATAAGCGAATTAAGCGATACGCTTTTAATAGCAAGCTGGTATCAACACAAGAACTTAGGCTAATCGTTTAAATGAAACAATACCATGCATTAGGGGCGTTCTTGCACACGAGCTACGAAAACAATCAAATCAGTGTCACATCTCAGCAAAAGGTATTTTCGAACATGATGTTGTCGAAAAAGTGGCGTTTAGGCAACAACAAAGTCCAACCCTTTACACTCTAGCACCCCATTCCCTTCCCGGGTCCCTCTATGGAGGTGTTGCTGCCCTGAAATCACGGCGACAAGTAGTATGAAGAAAATGAGCAACTTCAGCAACAAGTTCCGTTTCCTCCGCTACAATCGTTTATACTGCATCCTAAACAACCAATATCTGCAAGCACTATTATGATGATCTAGATAGAAATAGACAGAAGAACGCAATTAATATTCCATGATCAGCTATACGACCGATAATGGACATGAACACGGCACATCGAGCATTCTGCGATAAAGCTAACCTTATAGCACAAACCTAACATTACTACCTACCTTCTACCAGCTCACGGTCTACAAATCAATGATCATTTAGCTATATATCACATCACAACTGCTCTCCTCGTATCCTACATCATCCTACCACTTCCTATTTAACAGGTTATCAAAACTGCTCGGGAAATTGAACTCTCTTCCGGCGAGCATTCTTCGCGCAACAATCGAGACGCGAAATTCACTACTTTCGATACCGTAATTGATCGTCTGCGAACCATTATTTTTAGTGCTGTCACATCCACCACGAATGCCCGATTATTCGTTGATGTGCATTGTTTGTAAGTTGTTAATAGCTGATGAGAAGCATCGGGAAGTGTCACCTCACATCATGAAAAGCAGAAGTAAGCTGGGGTGAACGATTACGAGATATTATTGTTTGAGGTACAATTGATATGGAGTAGCAATGGATACAAGTTGTTCAATTATTATGCCATCTTTGAAGAGAACGATAGTTGTTGATTGAGGAATTTGTCTTCAGAATTTGAGTTGCTATCAAAAAATATTTGGCAAAATTAGCTAAAAGCAGATCGACACCTTCTGCCGTCATTCAGCAACTATGTCACAAATGCCTGGATGTATTCGAAGAAATAATGCTTTATTATGGGAGAGTATTTAAAGCATATCACTGTTGATCAATGGAATAACAATAGAAAGAGTAACGAATGAAGTGGACTTAATGCTCATAAAATTGCTGACAATGAAGATGCTATCGGCTGCTTCGCTGAGGGAGGAATTTTTTTGTCGTCTGAAGATGAATTTATGAAGTATTGGGAATTGTCAAAGAATAGGTCTATAGAATAGTTCACAATGAATCCAGACAAAAATCGGACGAAAATTCTAGGTACTGGGAATTTCATGGTGTTATTCTTGTCTCGCGGTCGGTAGCTTAGTGGTGGAGCCTGCGCTTGTTAAGCGAAGGGATCTGGGTTCGATTCCCGGCTGATTTCCCAACGGATCGCAGGAAGGCTGACCATCAGGTGTTCCAAAAATCTGGTCAAAACAGCCATGTGTGGTCGTCAGCTGCATCGATACGGGAATCGATGAATACAGCTGTCTTTGTATCTTTGTATATTTGTATTCTTGCCTCAATATTTGTTCCGACATGAGAAGCATTTCGAACCCGATTCCTTCGGGTGAGACGTTTACCCGAAGTGGAAATGATCAAAAACCGTTGGCTTATCTATCGAGCTAATCGCTCAAAGCAAACAGTTTGTTGATAGTATATTCCCAACGAATTATACGCCTTAGGGATATATTCGTAGATGCACTTTATTGATAAGCAGAGAATCAGCCATGAGAGGAAGGGAATTTGGCAACGTCATTCTCGGTCGTATTGCTGACGTTAGGGGCTCAAAGTGAGAAAAGAAATATGCTAGAATCTCCATGATGCTTCTAATCGTTGACTGATTTCTGACCTAAATAAGCTCTACATTTCGCACACTCCTCTCACATTATTTCTGAGGCTTTTCTTATATTCTGCTTCTCCAAGAGATATGCTTATCTTCCATTCAGCTATGAGCTTGCAAGTCTTGCATTCGATTGCCCCCCCCCCCTCCCATATTGTTAACAATATTGCATCGATTTTAGTGATTTTTAAGGCATTGCTAAAGTTATATGAAGTGTAACTGCATTCATTAAACCGTTGAGACAACTAACTTTTAATGTAAATTTATTCAAAGACCAAAATTTTGATTCGTATTTAACCGATGAACCGATCGATTAGCCGTCGGAAACCTTCATTGTAGCCCACAAGAAGGAAGTTCACAGCTGAATTCAAAACGATGCCATCTACGTGAGGCTTCGTAAGTAGCATCGTAAGCAATTCGGTCAGTTCAGTTGATCAAATTTTCCAAACGATTTTTTTTTCAACTCATTACCCTTCAGAAGCTGACGAACTGAGCTTCAAATATTCAGTTCGTCAATTTGCTATAAAACAGGTAGCTAATCGGCCAAATCTTTTTTCCGCAACTAAGGTTCAATCAATTTTTCAAAGATGATGCATAAGCACCAAGATCGGAAAGTTTGTAAAGCAGACTACAGGCGTTGCAGTGCGTTAAGCTTTTTTGAGAGTGTTCTTTATTTAAATATATGAGGTTGAGAGAACTACCACTCACGGACCCAAGTTTATTTGTGCTACCAGTGCCATCTGAGTTGCTCACCCCAACAGGTGATGGCTCTTCATGTGATGGCTCTCTCGAGGTTATCAGTGTGAAGCACCGAATATCTGTGAATCATTCGTCGAGCAGCCATCTTCACGATTATTCAAAAGATAATCCAATGCATGTTGAAGAATGCACTTGCAGTCATCACTAGTTGAGTACTCAGTACGGATCAAACCGACATATTTTTTAACGAACACAAATGGAGGAATATAATCTTAAGCACATCGAATCCCGTCATTTCTACGCCTCCGAAGTATTTCGGTATTCATTGACAGAATTCGCAGTGAAGGATTTGTTCCTTACCAAGTTGCTCTTAATCCTTATCATTCATGCGTCCAGCCATCAGCATTCGGAAGAACTGTTGTTGATCTCGAGGCTTAACTACATTCTCCTTTCTCTTTCACAATTGAATTGCAAAAAACTGCATCCTTTTCACTTTCTTTTCGTCCCCCATAGCGTCGTATATAGTATTTTCGATGATGTCTTCTAATGATGTGTTATAGATTCATGATCTTCCTTACGCTAATTTTTTTCTCGGGGGATTGTGCAGGAAAATATTCCTCTTCAATTTCCTCAACATCGCAGGCTCAACTTTGATTTATTTCTTTATCATATTATTGTATGCGGCATATTTAATATGCCGCTTTATCATATTTAACCCCCCACCCCCTTCCCCTCTCCCCTCCCCCTCTTCCCGACATCAAGAATACTGGCACTGAAACCTTGTCAGCGCGTTGCTTTATACCTAGCTCAAACAAACTTGTATTAAAAACTCTAGGAGAAAGTAAGATGAAATATTGTTTAGGATAGCTTATTTGCGGGGAACAGCATTATAGTATAAGACGTTGGGTCGTTGATGAAATTTACTGCCAACAAAGAATTTCTGTCTATAAGAAAACACGCTTCGCATAATTGACGTCATACGATGACTCCTTCCCCCACCACCCCCCCTTATTAATGTCGTTAATGGTTTGCAAAATCACCCTCTGTCCTTTTTCGAAACACAACGTTGCAAAGCGTGAGATGATTAGTAGACAAAGAAATGAGTTGAACTCACCCGCATTCAAATATTTCTTCGTTGATCAGAGGGGAAAAAATTTGCTATGTGCACTAGATCGATGATTTTTAAAAAACGCATTTTATATCGACATCAATGGCATATATTTCATCTTCTTCAATAAATATCATAATCGAAGAGAAAGAGAAATTACACAGCAGAGAGGTCTTTTTTCTCTCAATATTTAGAGACACTATCAAAAAAGTGTTATGTTTATTGGTGTTTGAGATATAACAATTCAATAGTGCTATGCATGAAATCCAACATAAAAGCACAATGAACGATGCAGATTTATTTGTTCTTATACGATGTAATAATATCTAATTAGAATATATAACATTCATGAAGAATATTTTTCATTGACAATGACTTATGATGCCGATTTGTGAAATAGCACAAGTTTAGATAGTAGAGATCTATTTATTTTTTTTGATTGTTGTGTTTATGAGCTGAAATTTTATGTCATAAATCACCGTCGAATTGGTTAGGTTCTATCTATTTGCTATACAATTCGAATCGACAAATGAAGGCGTTGATCAATCGCTTACTCAGTTAATCAGCAAGTTCAAGGTGATAACCGAATGATGAATGTTTGTGCTATGTGCTGTTAATTTTTATAGATTATTTTTATGTAAGTGTGGACAAACAGATGAATGCGAGCGCGTAGTTTCATATGTAACTATGTCGACCATTTGCTTAATTTGCTGCGTCCTCCCTCCTTCCCCTCCCTCCCCCTTCCCCCCCCCCCATTTCCCCCATCCCTTCTCTTTCCTTCCAAGCCGATTCACATTGAAATCTCCCACTTTAATCAGCTAGAGCTTTTTTTTCAATTCCAAATCGATCCGCATTCTCAACAAATATTTCCGGTTGCCGAATTGGCAATGCAAATAATCGGCTTTATCTGCGGTGGAATTTACAATTGAAAGCATTTATGTAATATTATTTTATATGCGCTAATACAAAATTATTTTTTTTGAGCTATTTTTCGAGCATTTGAATATTCTGATATGCAATTCATTATTTTAGCATACGACTATCGAAATGAACTCCAAATTGCACCCTCGCCTAATTTCATTACAAATTGCAGCAATGATTTCTCTCGCTCCAACTGTGGTCTTGCAGAGAAGCATCTCTTATTGCACAATTTCTTCTATTTTGAAAGGACCATTACCACCCACTATGAAGCCCCTGTCCCATCATCTAAGTCAGTAGAAAACTATCGTCTTGTAAATCTGACATCATCAATAAGCAAAGTGATTGAAATGTACTAGAAGCTTATAAGGTATATGAGTTATTATCAAAATATTTGGGGTGTTTTCTTTATATCGTTCGTTCAAAATAAAGGCAGGGGGAGTGCTTTTCGTCCAGCTATGAATTGTTCTTCACAGAAGTGTTCTTGGGTGACTTCCTTTTTCTGGTCCTTACAAACAATTTTTTCGGACGACCTTTCAAGCAAATAAAAGATGTTTGTCAGTGACCTTATTATGTGTCCCTCTTGACGTGATCTTCCGACTGACTTTTACACGCTCCAGTTTTATCCTCATAAATTCACTGATCCGTCAAGACGATGATAATTAAAATTATTTTACAAAAGATGTTTAATATTTTTTAATTTTAATATTTTTTTAAAGTCTGTCAAAGTCACATAATCTGGTATTCCACTGTTGACGACGTGATCCGTAATCTTACTGTATAAATTTATCCGAATCTATATTGGAATCTACATTGTTCATGTGTTACTTCGAAGCGCTCTAAGGAAGTAAATTGCACTTCGCGAGCTTTAGGGCAAAGGTTAATGAAGAATATTTTAGAGTGTATTTGATTTGCTCTGACCTATTTGAGAGTATTGCAAACATGTATGTCCACTCATTTCTTTGCGAATGTGAGCATTATTGGAGCGTTCAAGAATATTCAACTTATATGACATTCGAAAATTGTTTCTTGCGGCTGTTACCATTCGATTATCAAACTCAATTCAAGGTTTTCGTGATCGAAGAATCAAAACACCAGAAGGAGGTTGAAGTCTTTTATAAAATCCTGCAACGATACACTCTCTCCGATTCTCGGATATAGTCATCAAATCGTTTTCCCGTTCATTCAGGAAAATGAGCTAGAATCCATAGTTTACAAATGAAGAGTAAAACATATTCCACAAGCAATACCTTCCACAGTTTCTTATCAAGAGTATTCTTTTTTTGAAGAGGCATCCTCGAAGGATAGTTGAAGCAGAAATGTTTCGAATTTGAAAGCCGCCGTAATTCATTTGACTTGCAAACCCTTTCCGAATTGTTCTGTTAAGCATCATATACGTCCCTTCTTTCCTGCCCCTTACAACTTTTTATCTATATGGCTTCATTCACCTCATATTTCCATATTTATGGCCCTGCATTTTCCTCTCTCTCTCCTTTCCTCTCCCTTTCTTTCTTTAGTGTGAATATACTTAACACATGTAAGCATGTATGTATAAATTTAAACAGATAATATAATGTGTAATTTGTTTATTATTCATCTGAATAAAAACTGCTCAGGAATCAAAAATGCACAATCAGTTCACCAATTCTGAGAAGGTGGGAGGAGAAGTGAACCCCGTTCACCCAATTTCACATGAAGTCCTTCGCGATGCACCATCAGCAACCAATTCACACGCAGTAAAATCGAAGAGATTAATTTCAGTGAAAAGATTCCTCTGTGATAAAATCAATGAAATATTATATGAAACAGAACATTGCATTTGATCAATGATTAGGAGTACCATTGATGCTTAAAGCTAGTAATTCGTCGAAATCAAGTCCGTCTTCTCAATAAGAGTATCGGTACTTGAATAGACATAAAACAGCAAAAGGTCAAAAGGGTCAAAGGTCAAAGTCGATCCCTAACAACATGTAAAGATACTCATTTTTCATCCATCAAAATCAGGGACAGATCGTTCATTAATTGTGATCAAAGATCCCTCAAAGAGTGTTCTCATTCTCGGCACTATCCTGTTAGCAGTTATCTATTCAACGGTCCTCCTTGAGCGTTCTCCAAGCCATTCGCATTCGAAGCCGTGTCTTGTCTAGACGGAGTGTCAATGCGATTCCGCTCCTCAGCCACATGATCTGCTGCAGCACGGCGTCTCACCATCGCTGCGATATTTCGCAGTCTGTCTATGTCACTCGTCCGTTTTGGTGTCACATTGCATCTGAACTGAGAGAAGCTCGCATGAAACACTCCAATATTTCCTGTACCGCTCCAAATTCTATCACGGGGCTGATGTTATATTCGCTACCGGCAGATTACGACAGCTCGCAGACAGGGTACGAGATATGAATGGGTCCACGTACAAACAGGTGTAAGTGAGCGAAATGCGTTTTACACGATAAGGCCTGGTGTTTCATTATGTTGGTTTTGTTTCCGCTTTGCACTATAGAACAACGAAATGGAAGGTGAGTTGAGAAAACTGCGGCAGTTGTTTCAAGTGAGCGTCACTTCGTATTAACACAGTCAACATAAGAGGGAAGTTCTCTAGCAGATGCCGACTGCCTGAAGGGCGCATTTAAGTCAGAGGCGTATCGACTACATCGGAGAGTGTTAGCTGGATTGCCAGACTAGGTATCGATAGCATTGCTGCTATGAAGCTAAGAGACTTTGGTCATGTGTGCTTCATGCCTTCGCTTGCAGCTGCATCACATTCTATAGCTCATGAATCACGTTGTACATTATCCTCGAGAAGGCGACTCAGTAATACAAAACTTTTTTGACTTGTTTTCTTCGTGAACATGACGCCATCGTCCGTTGAGAAATTCAATCAATAAAGGTTGGATACGGCGATATTCCGTGGTGGAACGTTTCGAGGCTATACGATACCTTAGAAATAGACAGCTTGCCTAATTATGTGATAGATGAAGCTGGAATGCTACGTCGAAACGTTTCCACGCGAATCATCATCACCTACGATTCGATCATCTTCATTTATGGTCTTTTACCGTTTGTTTCACATTCAGAATGCAAATCACATCATACCTAGCCATATATTCAATCTACCACATATCGTTCTCCGCATAGCCGTAGACAAGAGGGAACAATTCCTCCACTTTTAGGAGGCGATTATGAGCCGTTCACAGATATCAATAATTTTCTCAGTTATACTTTTTTATTAACGTTTTATTGGGCAGCTTGAAATGACGCTTATTTCTTACTTATGATACTACCTCTTGCATATGCTTCTTTTAAAGTAAAATCAAGCTGCTGCATTGTAAAATTGCAAAATTATTGCACTTGAAGGGTCGCAAAGTTCTCTCATCTCGAGTGGAGCCGATAAATCGAGTGTTATTCTACTGATTGCATTTCAGCAGCCATATCAATGTTTCGAGTCATCTATTTTACAAAACCTCAAAGCCAATAAGAGCATGATTTACCTCGATGTTCCACTTCCACGAGTTCCGCCAATCGCTAGACCTTGACGGTTCGCGAGACCACTTGTACTGCAAAAAAACAACAACAATAGGTTGCAACCTGTTTAGAACCACTAGCGCACAATGAAACAGCGATTAGATGACGACATTTCTTGCGTTAGCTGAGCAGAACGGCAGCTCCTAGAAGCATATGAAAACTGCCGGAAAAATAAATAATATAACGAGAGAGGAAAAGGAAAACGCAATCATCACGAACCGAATTAAACATATCAAGTGGAAAGTAGGAAAAAGGGCCTGAGACACATCTGCAAATTTACGTGTACCACTTTTAGAAGTTGGGCTGATGCTATAGTCAAAAAGTTTTATAAAAAATGAGGTGCGAATATTTAATGCCATAAGGGTTAGGCGAAGAGATGGAGGATGTAAATATCACAGGAGAGAATTCACCCGATATTGGAAAGACAATCACTGATGAATACTTCATTCGTAAAAGAAAAAGAACATAGCCCATTCACCTCGGCAAAGTATTTGTGGCGTTCATAGCCAAATCGAAGCTGACCTCAGTGGACACCATAAGTGACTGTAATTGTTGCACTACGTCTCGCGCCCAGGCCACATAAGCCACAGACACCTGATATGTGACAACACAATTACTCACAGGACAATCAAAAGCTATTTACCTCCAAAAAAGCTGCAAAGTCTTGGAAAGAAAGAAAGCAGAAAGGTGAAGCTCAAGAAAATAGTTGGAGGAAACTAAACTGCTAGGAAAACCTCCTCGGCAGCTTATATGTTCCTTGCACGAACGCAAATGATTGAATGAAAAAAGCCACAGATGTGCGTATTCAGGAGTGCAGAGTACAGTATCGATCACGCCGAAATTTGAGAGCCTACTTGCACGCTGAAACAGATCTTGACCCTAGCTGGAGGTCAGACTAAGCAAAATCGCGCATCGACCATGCATTATATTCAAATGAGACTTAAAGAACAGTATTCGTGTGTTCTACTGAATATGATCAGCTTATGATTTACCACAAATGGAAGCAAGCTTAGCTCGAGCGTTTAAGCTGTTATTTTCGCTTCTATATGTCAATAACAAGCATCAGCGTTTGCCAAAAATGGTCTCAGGTATTTTCCATGCAATTTACGATGTTGTCAGAATTAATCGGAAGAGTTCTCGTGCATCTTTGGACGATCGAGTGAAATGAATTCGTTTCAAATTTGGCTGAATTATTAGGTTTATTTAACAAGGTATCCAAGTTTAAGAGTCACACCATCAATACAAATAACCCAAGTCATTTCAACTAAGAGATGATTTCGATACAGTCTTGTTTGTAGCGATCAAAGTGCTCCATAATACGATACCGCAACACTACTTATTTCAGGAATCACCTAAAACGATGTAAAAAAAAGTTCTATTACAACAGCATCATTTCCGATGTCTCTAAGAATTGCAAACGGAAATCAATCATTTCGATGCAATAAGAGAAAATGATGTGAATCATCTATATTAAATCATTTTTAATTTCCCATCGAAATGAGAAAAAGCAACGAAGGAACAACAATCGAAATAAAAGAGAATAAAGAGAAATCTGTCGCAAGGATATTTTCCGGAATTATTTAGTGAAAATTTTCGATACCTTGGATAAAAATTATAGAAAAACCTGGCAAAAAATAGTTGATTTTGACTGAAAAGATTTTCACGAAGAAAGCTGCGATATAGGAAGTGGAAAA
>JAARMF010001301.1:11295-28802 GCA_022844705.1 Toxascaris leonina | reverse complement strand
TTAAGAATGGCGACGTGTACTCCCATACAGGGAGGATTTCGCGATGCCTGACCCTTTCTGCGTTTCATCCTCAAAAAATAAGCGATCGACACATCACTCATGCCTATATGGCCAATTTGCATTCGTTTTTCTCCTCACAAGCAGCTTGGTTGGTTGGTTGTGTGGCTACCGCAGTAAAAAGTTTAAAAGAGAGTTCAATGGGCCGTTCGCTACTTTAGACGGTTGTCTACTTACTCTTACAGTGGAGTGGGATGAACAGGGCCTGGAGCGAGTTCAGAACTCCACTGCTTCCAGACATCCATCCACTGTATCATTTACTGTGCGTTTTTGTAGAAATGTTTCTTTCCCACTAAATCAAATCAACGTTTCAGCAAAAGATGCATTAAGTCAAATCAGAAAAGACGAAATTCAACTGCTTAGAAAGCTCCAAAATCTCGCATACACTACTATCAGATTTCATGAGCACTTACTCCAGGATAACCATTGAGACTAGCCGCTATACTTGCATTCGCATTCTCGCATTCGACTAGCCAATTGCCGACATTTTTCTTGATTTCACCGATTTTCTGGATGACTTCTCTGCGAGCAGTTTCCATCGCCGGTTCAACCTGCGAGACCACATGTCCATGTTTCGAATGTTCGTTTAATGCACAAGTCAAGCATAGTACACGCTGAAATAAAGTATGAATGGAACGAGCGGACGGTGGTAGTGGCTAGGATGCATTCATGCTTTAGATTTTGTCAGCAGTTAACAATAGCCGATAGCTAACAAATCACTGCTGGCAAAATAATCGACGCCAAAAATTAATGGCCATTGGTCTCTGGCAGTCGCCGATCGTGTACGGCTTCGTTCAGTGGTTTCATCAACATACAGCGAATATTATTCTTTTTCTTGCTATTCGAAACCTTTACAAATGTCGAGTGATGTTCACAGCAAGCATTATGGTCGAACGGGTTTAGCTTTTATGTATGTGTATGAATACGCCTGTTGTCGTGGTGGTTTCAACTCGAGAATGAAGAAATTTGCTACGCATACCTTACATTAGAGATCGATTGTGCACACCAACTTTCGATGCAATCCGTCAAATTCGGCAAGAGTCACTTGTGCTATCAATGAACATTTCAAACTGTTTAGGAAACATTTTCTTACACCCACCTGTCAGGTATATGATAAATTGAGCCTATGATGAACTGCCGCTAAGGATTTGAATATCATGTAAGTGGTTGGTGGAATAGTTTAACAAGCGACCGCTGTGGTTGAGTGAATAAATAAATGAGCATCACAAGCTGTTTATTCGTAAACGAGTGCGCAAATGATTGGCAATAAAGCACCACTAGGAAACAAACCGCTGGAGCAGCTAATACTTCTGAAGAGCACGTTGCACAGTACATTTGCGCTTCATAATTCACCGGTCTGTCACAAACGCTGCAGTTACGTTTCAGCTGTTGAGCTGTATGAAAGCAAGTGATCAACTCTGCAAGTGGTGGATGAAATAATAAGGAAGAAAGTGGATAATAAGGAAAATTTTTACAGATAGATCTGCCAGTTGCGAAACTCNCTCCCATCCTTTTCCCTCGTTGCGAAGGGTCGTGATAATGGGCATTATTCGCTTAAACAAAGTAGCCTTCTACTATAGCGCTTCATACTTGCATTGTTTTATTTCTTTCAGCTGTCTTCATATGATTTCACACAGCACTGACGACAAAATTCGAAAAGATGATGATGTATGTGGCTCGAGGTTTGTGTCGAGCAGCAGAGGAGAGGGTGAAGAACGCACTTGCATCGGATCGTCACTCCTAAAGGAACTGCTAACCTTAGCTGATACAATGTTTTTCAATGAGTTATGTTTGCTTACAAACAACGTCTCTTTCACTTGAACTTGATAAGCACATGTTGATTTGCATTGCGCCTACTTCTTATCTCTCTTACAAAGCGATAGGTATTTCAAAAATTGTGGCGTTAACTTGAAGGTTGGAATACCGGAAATACAACCCGAGAATTACTTTCATGCCATGATGCACGTCACATGAAACATTTGCACGGCGTCATGAAGGCAGCTGAACCCTTTTTTGTCACAAATGGACAGTTTGTTACAGATGAAAAATAAAGAGGCAGAAACAAGTGGGAACGATTACCGACGAGAGTATAATTGATAGGTAATCCCTGGGAAGGGATTTCCGTGGAAGAGCGACAAATTGGACATGCGATAGTGATGGGATTTGTGGATGGAACGTTGATGTCACTAGATTCCTCTTCTTGTGGTGTCTGACGCCTTAACTCCACTAGTCTCTCCACACAATGCGAACACAACGAGTGACCACAATGCAGCTGTCTCGGCTGCTCGAAAATCTTAATTCACGTTCGTTAATCTCATAGTTAGTGTGGTTTATGATTGTCTTCTATTATATGCAACTGTCTATTCATATTGCCTGAAGGCATAAAAATAACGTCAGCAAATCATTCCATTCTCCAGATATACGACCTCCCTGAGTACGCCTACTCACAATTTTTATATAGATATCAAGAATGAAACGTCGCTGGAAGCCCTAGTCGTGAAAATCTTTGCGATTTGCTATAATTCTCTAATAGTATTATTTGGCCCTAATGATAAATGAAACCAGCTCGAAATTAAAGATAAACATATCTCGAGGATATGAGTCCCTGCATAATGAGCCCCTGGAATCTTAACGTTCAGAAAAAGCTGAAAATAACATTTCAGTCTCTGCATATGCCTGTCTCACTCAAACGACTCTAGGAAGCCTGCTCTGATTTGAACCGCAGATTCAGAATGAACCGAGTGAGTCAAGTATGGATTTTTTGTGAAAAGCAGCAATATTGCTTCTTGGAAGAATTGTTATCATGCGTTATTCGGGGTCTCAATAGCTGGAGGTGGGAGAGTTCGGAGCAGAGTGACAGCAGGGCCAAGCCTCAGAACTTTGCCAAAAATTATTCTGGAACAACATTGGTTCTGGATGTTGATTTGCTTCGATATGACTTGTTCGGGTTTGCTACCAAACAAGCTGAAGAACCCTGAGATGGAAATGGCCACCTTATGAACTCGAAATGTTCAGTAGCAGAATCTAGTCTGAATAATGGAATCGTCTGAATTCAAAGCATCAGAGCTTTCTAGCTCATTTCAACGCTTATATGTGTATCTTAGCACAGTTCGAGAAGCTCACTTTAGAAGATCGGACTCTACCACTGAAGTTTCAATGAAATAACAATTTGTGGACTCTAAACTTGCGTTTGAGTAAAGGAAAGGGAATACAGAAAATGTTACTTCCATTCGTTCCAAATCATAAATCAGACCCACTTTGATGATGCAGCTTACTTTATTGGAAAATAAAGAGCACTTTTTCTGAGAATTGATATCATCGAACGTTTCATAAGAGTACAAGCACTATAGCCTCTCTTTAACATCCGCTTTATTTCGGTATTAAACATCGAGTAGTGTTTAGAATAAGTTCCTAGCAAATGACGGATGAAATACTTGTGTGCAGATGGGGCACTCCATTGCTTCCGAGATATTATCGGTCGCTCTTCTTGACACTGATGCCATCGAGAATTGTTGTTCCCTGAACAGCTATAATTACGGCAGTGCCAAACCTCCTTTGCTCACCTCAGTTGATTGCGTGAGGCATTTAATGGAGGCAAATAGACGATCGCAGCATATCTATTAATAAATTGAGCGAAAATTCGGCGGAAAACGGTCGGGTTCTGACAGATGAATGAATGAACGATACGATGCATTAATTGAAGAGGATCCACCAGCAGTAAGCTGTCGCTGGTTTTGAAGTACCTCATGAGGATGCAGCCTTCTTGATATCCACATACATTCATTTAACTAATATCATGGAAGTCCTACGTAAAAACTCATGTGTCCCTTCTACGGCTTGCAAAAATTCATCAAGTGAATTTAATAAATCGCAGCAAAACATGACATGTGAAGCGAACAAGCACCTATTCCTACTATGGATCCGCAATTTTTGAAGTTTTTTTCCATATATTGGATTTTAGGGAAATTTTGGGATGAGGAAATGAAAATAATTGGAAAGTATCTCGCATTTGGAATCGAATGACCTACAAATCAATTCGTAAACAGCAAAACCATACCGCTAGTCGCAGACGATCACAAATTTCTAAATCGCATGCAAAGACATCACATTTTTTTTGAAAAATTCTGGCCACCGTTACAATATTTACACTCTAACTGAGTGAGGAAATCTCGGGATCATAATTTTCTCCATCATAACTCGATTCATTCGCACTCAATCTAAGTGATCCACTTTATGAGGAAGCGCTTATCGACGCAGCCACCTTTGTAAATTTTATTCAAGCTTACTAGTTTGAGAAGTGACTTTCAAAAATAAGTGCAATAAGATAAGTGAGAATAGGTTTGATAAGCTAGAAAGAAGACCTGCAAAAAAATTCGATGATTATGTGTAAGCTTGCTCGAGGTAAAGTTCCGAACTATTCGCTACTGTTGTGACGAGACAACATGTATTGATGAGATATCGGGATCTCCTAACTTGAAGTTTTCGAACTATCTGCAAGTGAGTGACAGCCCTGAGGCTACATATGGTTGCCTTTCACTTCCGCCTTGGCTCAGCAGCGCTCCTTCGCTAGGAACGGCTCCTAAATTCATTTCCACTGAATCGAGCAGCAGAATCACACAATCCTTGCTCAATCCTTGATAGCAGAATAACACCGCGTATCCGCGGGACTTGCATCTAATATTTCCAATGCCTCGTATCCGAACCGTTCGGATCGCTACCGCACTTCAGGCGGCATGTTTTTGAGTACAAATATATCGAACATGACTTTTTTGATAAAATAAACCATCAAGAGGGGCGAGATCATCCAAGTAGCTAGGTTTGGTGTGAGGTGTCAAATTTATGCTGAAGTTCGCAGATGAATTTCTCGAGCAAGTGGCTTTTGTCCCGCGTCGTAGAATCTGATTCCGAAGCCTTGAGAAGGCCTTCAAGTTGGGTTTTGCGTATTCGAGCAGCGAGATATCAAACGTTATGTTCCCACAGAATCAGGCCGTTGTGGCTGCGCAGCGTAGGTTGTCTTCCTACTGCCCACTTCGTGATGGAGCCTTACAGCTTCGAGCCTTCGAGCATGGAGATTCTGAATAATTGTTTCCACAAAGGAGAATCTGACATTTGGCTCTATTAGGGCAATGTGCTCGACTTCTTCAGATCTCTCGATACTGCTGCTAGGTCTCTAACTCCATAGTTTTCGAGCTGACGCGAAACCTGAGTTTATGCTTTTTCAGTTCAACCATACAATAGCTTCTGAATGTTTGACTTTGTGTATTTTCGACCGGAAATGTTCAGATCGCTGCAAAACTTGGTGATTTCGCCATTTGAGTGCAGATATGAAGAGACGTGTGTGCTTTCTCGCCTATCTTCTCTGCAATCTATGAGTGTTGTGCATTATAGCACAAATGCAAATCACATCAACCTTTCTAGCATGCTCATTGGCGTGCACAGAAAAAAAATTATTTTGCGCAGATCGCTTATTGATACACAAAACATTGCAGTTAAAACAATTTAGCTCAATGCCAGTGATGAACTGACTCTTTGAACTTTCATCGAGCAGCAGTGGTTGCTACATCTTGAATACTGCTGAGTCTGCGTCAGGAAAAATGAAGAACTGGAAATAAATTGGGAACAAGGATAAATTGAGAACTGGAAATAAATTCATGTGGAAATAAATTGAGGTGTATACGCGTAATGAAAAAATCAGACCTCGATGAGAAAAACTAGCCAAGATGCACGGTCGAGCGCTGAACGAATTTGATAAGATTTTGTGGTTGTCATAAATGGAGCACTGCCATAAGACCCGAGGCTCACGAATTCATATCCCATTTAGTGGGCATGGTCTAATGAAGTGCGACTTCTGAGAAGGTATTTCTTTTTATCTTTCATCAACGATCCCTTCCTACTGAGTACTGTTTTTATTCCGAACGATCGCTTCCACAGATACTGGACTGAGCGCAAGAATGACTGGTTGTTGCATATGCTGTTGAACATGCATTTTGACGAAAAATGGCTGTTCAATCTTCTCGTAAGGCATTCACTGCAGCAATCTTTATGGATGGATTATATCTCTTCTTCAGGGACAGACTTTATGACGTTGTGCCAAATGTGTAGATGTGACATACATAGCCTGAGGCTTAGATCTTTGCTCAAGGAGTTTTAAATCGGTTGGCGTAGCGCCGAGCTTTGAAAGAAACGACTCGTGATCCATTTTTCCAGGTATCGAAAATTTTGATGCATCTTCCAGCTAATGCCCAAAACTGTGTTTAAGCTTTGTGTGCTCGCAATTCCCTTAATTATAAGGCGATATGCAATTCAGCGTACTCTTTCTCTCTGTTGATGTCAGTGATGTAGTCCGAACAGTAAGGCTGCTGGTCGTCGCTTCGAATGACACTCTCTAAGTGATTTTCCAGTTATCTCGTTCGTCAGTCAGAATCAAGCAACAAGAACCAGAGCAACATAGCTCAGGTTCAGCAAAAATCGCAGCAGTGTTTCTAAGCACTAGTTATCTAATCGAAAAAACTAAGGAAAGGTCATCCTAAAGACCTCAGAAAAAGCGTTATGATATAGGATTTTAAATAGTCCCGGCGAAATAGATTATATCCATGCTTTATTGGTGAGTTTAATGAAGGAATTAATATATGAAATAAAATGTTGCAACGATACAAGTAAACAGATGTTTTGATATCAACAACTATGACGAAAATATTTTGACTTGCATTAAAAACGTACTACTTGTTCATCTATTGGTATTTATTCAGTTCGTTGAACGGTCAATTGCAGTTGAAGATTCCCTCGACAAATTATAACTGCAACTGCCGTGATGAAAAGACTGTAATACATAAGCAATATGACTCGGGTCATAGCGAATAAAAACTCATTGATGGGAAAATTTTCGGTCTCATAACGTACAGTAATTCCTGCCGTGCATCTGTCCACATATCTTTGTATCTGTCATTTTTAAGCGATTTCCATTTCTAAGAGATATTTCGGTTTTTTGGATTGTTAATGTCAATAGCAATTCTTGATTTCTTGATTTCACTAGAAATATATATATAATAATATATCAAATGGTCGTCTGTGAAATTACTTCTTGTTTTGAATTATCTTCTCAGCAAACGATAATGCCTATGAAGATTCTAAAAGATACTTTAGTAGTTATATGAAAAATTGGTTAAACGGAGCACTCATGGAGCGGCACTTTCCACAATTCTTGTGACAGACCGCCCGGTTAAATAAACACTTCTTAAAATATAGGTTCTTTGACAATGGAGCCGTTTCCCCATCGAGTTGTCCAATTGTTCAAGTATTAAGAGCGTTATGAGTCAAATCAAGAGTAGGAACGTCAGTTTGAGAACGTAATTCACGCAACCTATAAAGCAGCTCTAAACGTTTTTGTAAGCATTGGAGTCTGTTTCCTGTCCTCAGACGCTTTCGATATCGAAAAAAGTGAATTAAACAGACACACGTTTGATGGAAGACTTCTCTCCATCCCTCTCGCACCTCTGGATGGGTCCATAATATGCGAGAGAATGATGGTAATGAAACTCTGATACGGCATGTTAAAAAATTCTGTTGAAAGTAGAAGAGAGCACAGCGAAGGTAATAGAAAATTAGTGTCACAATCGCACAGAAGAAAGAGTTGAAGGTGGTATGTGGGACGGATGGGAGGGAAGCGATCACGGGCAAACAAGGTGACGTTTTCCATATTCTTTCTATCTTTATGAGTCTCTCTCTTGCAGATTCTCACTTCTCATCATATTCACTATCCTCTCTCATCTTCATGCACCAAAATATTTCGTTGTTTCTCATGCTTGCTTCAGCTACTGTTACCGTAATCTATATCGCTGTGTTGGTCGAATCGGAATTCAAAGCAAAACGATTTTGCAAAGGTGAGGCAAGCATAGCGACGTTATCGTCATAAGAGTTTTTTTTTTGTGTAATTGCGAACATGGCTGTTGTTTAATGTTTGGGCGGTGTGGAGAAGAAGTTAAGGCGATATGTGGAGCGAATTACAACAATCAGAATCTCTTCAGGTGATCGCCACGTCGGGAATCAACGAATCAACGATTGCATCACCTCTGACTCAACGATTCTTTACTTCATTACTCGAAAAGTGATGCCTCAATTCTGAATATGCATAAAATTTTTTGTCCAGCAAATCGCCTGTTAAATTGCGATGAATGTCAACTCATTTTTTTAACTCTGTAAAGTATCGAAATATGTAAACATTTGAGCACCCTTCTAAACCTTCAATAATTATATGAGGCAGGTTTTGAGATCCGATCTTATCCATCGAATTGCATCTAAGTCATTTGGCGTCTCTCGGTTTGCAAATTGCTGGTCGACAACAAGTTGAATGATGGAGAATAAAGCACTTCGGCAGCGAAAAGCTGTGAAGCACTTTGTAGATTGCATCAATCATGCCTCATTGCTGAAACGCTCGCCGCCCACCATTCGCTGAGATGAAGCATTCGATAGTTAAGCATGTATCAGGGGTGTATATTGCATGCCAGCATCAATGAAGGCCTCTCTTGAAGCAATAACGACCACATCGACGCACCTGATGAGGTTTTTTGTGGGAAGCGATCACTTCTACAGATTCGAAGCTAAAAATTTGTTTTTTTAGCTATCTCCAAACACTCATCAATCTTAAAATGATTTGCATAATTTTAATTATATCTGAGCTGTTAAAATAGTTAAAAGCAAAAATCCATTCGACCGAATGGAGCATTTCAATTTAGATGGTGCGTAATAATTTCACCGCTATAGCCTTTTCGATTTACGAGCTTTGTCTGATGGGCAGAAAAACATAAATGTGCGCAGATATGCCGTTGCAACGCCCCCCTTACCATAGTTTGCAAAGCATAAAGACCTCTTATATGTGGTGTTCATGACACAGATTAATAAAGCAAAATTGTCGCCACATAGCAATTAGCATAAGGCTAGTCTCAGTATTTTGCCCCATCGTAGCCAATGGTAATCTTCTTAAATATGCTCACTAAAGTTAATCCTAGTACCAGATAAACTGATACTGGGATATGACAGCCGAAGATTGATAGCAACCGAAGATTCCCGTCATTGGCATCCGAGCAAAAATGGTCACCAATGTTCCCTAAATCCTCGGCACTAGATTCCGATTAGTGGCTATCGAAAATTATTTTTGGTTGTCCACATTGCAACAAATATTTAGTTGTGAAGCGCTCATACAGGTAACCAGAGATAATTGCGTGCATTATAGAAAAGTTTTATGAAGGTATGCGATGTTGGAGTGGAAGCAGTTTAGTATGGCATGCACTTTTATTCGTTCATTTGTGAAGATAGGTAAACGGATGTATAAAAGATCTAAGAAACAACCCAACATTATTACAACCACTTGATTATGCAAGTAGCCAAACAGTTTAAGCATAATTTGCCTCTGGTGGAGGTAATGATAACTCACCAAGTCGAAACTCCCCGTCTGCTGTTGGATGCCTTTCATTTAATGTCGCTTAGATATTTGTGGAATTACTATTGCCATTATTTAATGGCAAAGATTAGTGTATTGTTACTATATTGTATATATATTGTAACAAATTGAACAAGTATACTCAGTCGCCATTTTCGCTTGTATGCGCAGCGACAGCTCAATGCATCTTGGCGTCTGTGGTCATAACCATCACGCTACTCCATGTCGTTGGTGAGATGTAGAATCAACGAGTAGAACATGTCCTTCCCCACCCAACCCCCCCCCCCCTCCTCCGAGACTGTTTGTGACTGTAGGTCTGTCACGAGGGCATAATAAATTCATTACAAACACGACAAATAGTTGCGCTCTCGCTGGGTTGGAACTTCCTTAGATATAAAACACATCAGCCCCCTTCTCGCATCTTCAAATAAAAACTATGTCCCTTGAGGCACAAAATTTTAGAGGTCCAATCACAAATCTCCCAGGCATGAAACCCATTCCAAAGGCTATTGCTGATATTTGCTTGTGCTATTCATCTATACCCTTTACTTCAACATTGCTTAATGCGTTTTCATATATATATAAATGTTTTATTTGTTGCATGTTTTCGAAACATTCTCCAAAAAATGGTGCACCTATCCAGTATTCATCTACGATCAAGTTTTTATGATTTCGAGGAATGCTTAGAGCTCCTCGATCTCGTCCTGGATATGTGACTGTTCGACTCTTCCCAATCGTATGGATCTGACAAATTTGCATCACAAACGGCAGCCGCCTGAAATTAGATATCTTTGGAAATTAGCATTGGCCTACCCTTATTCAGTTATGTAAAGACAATGGTGACATTTTGTTCGTCCAAACAGACTAACAACCTAATAATCCGACGACCACATCTGTTAATAATCTAAGCTGCTGAAGGATTAGTTGAGACCAAATAAAGTTTTGAAAAAAGGTTTTAATGAGTTTAAATGCGATTAAAGCCTTATAGCTAAGACGTTGTTGGCATTATGTCGGATGTATTATGAACTATGCACACACTTTGCTCATGCCGATGTCCATTAAAATGCCACAAATTTTGTGCGGCACTAAAGCAATCGAAGCTGCAAGATCAAAATTTTACGTCATGGCTGATAGTCATGAATTCGAAATTTTAGAAAATGACCGTGTAAATATCGAGAGATTGACAACGGTGATTGTTCGCCCACGAGACACTTTTTAGGTGACCTCACTGAGGGCATCAAAGTGGATTTGATTCTACATTGTGTTAATTTTCTTTTATCTAGTGCAATCCATAAAACTGCGACACGTCAAAGATTGGCCACTTTAAAAAGTCAAAGATTAGCCACTCAACCAATAAAGGCAGTCAGGTTCCTTTAAGAAGCATTTTATGAACAACGAAAGAATAAAAAATGAAAATAACGTGCAAAGCGACCGTTCGAAGCATTTCGTAGATGAAAGAATAGTCGACTCGGTCCTCATAGTGCAATGAGTCAATATAGTCCAAAACCTTGCCGAATTCGTCCTTGCATTTTAGCCCATGAAAGAGTTTATCCCTATGAAGACTACGGCATTCCTCTTTATTCAACAGAACTTCATTCTTATCGGAAATTTTTCGCCACGGTAATCCTAAAACAATGCACAGCATTTGTGTTAATATAAACAAAATTCACATGTTTGTAGATATTTAACATTATNCGGCATTCCTCTTTATTCAACAGAACTTCATTCTTATCGGAAATTTTTCGCCACGGTAATCCTAAAACAATGCACAGCATTTGTGTTAATATAAACAAAATTCACATGTTTATTTTTCTTCTCTATGGAAGTTATTCGTTCATTTTCTTTGATCCATCGAGGAATATTCTTCTTCACAAGTTGTAGCGTAACAGGAAATATATTGATGATCTCTCATAAAATTGCCTTAATTTAACAATATTTGCATTATATTTTAAGAATCTATTAAAGTTTTGGTGCAGTTTGGCTTTTATTATTTATTTGTATATTCTTTTCTCTTCCCACCTATTATTCATTTTGTTTCTAAATGTCCAGGAATTGTGCTAAAAAAAGCCTTGTAAATTCTTTCCGTGCAGGTGAGAGGATTGTTATAAAGTCTGCTGCTCAACTCTTTCTGCGCATTTTGTCACATTTTTCCCCGAATCCGACTCAGTTATGCATGACATACTCTAAAAGGCGTTTAAATAACATAAAATTACTAGCCATTGAATAAAACCAAATCGAGCAGCAAGTAAAACCACGATTCACAATCGTCTTTTGGGCCGAGTTCTTTGCGTTTATGGCATGCTATTGCAGCGAATTTCACAGTTCCTTTAAAGGCGACCGACACTCGTGGCGTCTTGATTTCCCCTTTATCGTTCAGAATCCTCCTTGCTATGCCGAAATCCAAGATGTATATCTGAAGTTTCGCTTAGTCACAGCGTGCGTGCAACGTTTCAAACGCACTTTCGCTAGTATTTGCCGAGGGCAATGGAGCAGATTACATCATCTCTGATGTCTTCAGCAAGTTCGATGATGGTAAGGCTGTAATAATTTACGACCTGAATATGATCATTGAAGTTAGCAATCACCCAACTCTCCCATTCTCTGTTAAACCCCTTCTAGCTAATGATGCTTTCATTACTCACGGCCAACGTATGAAAGAAAACTTAATACTCACAACGCGGACTTGCTCGCCGAGACCTATTGCATAGTTGGCTGGTTTCAAGTCGCGATGGATGAATCCGTGTTTGTGCAAATCCTCGACAGCTTCGAGGCATTGGATGGAAGCACCGATTCCTGTCGCCATCGTAAACACCTAAGAATGCACCTAACACAAAGGCGAAAATGTGCATAATAGTTGCCACCAATTATGCAGAAGCTCGGGACTCTCTTATCTCCTCTCGCCGACCAGCGCTCTTGTGTTAATATTTGCTTTTTTAAAGAAAGGCACAGGAAAAGAGTTTGCGTGCAAGAAAGCGAATGAAATACGATTCGCACACCGACACTACATCGGAGCAGCAAATCAAGTATTTATTGAGAAATTTGCTTCAATATAGCCGTATATAGAATCGCAGTCTGCCTAATTGTTCTGAATGTTAATGCATCTCCATATTCCATTCGTAGCATTTTGAAACAGTTCAATCTTAGATTCGGACCGCTTTTCTATTTGTATGGAAAAATTTGCAGATGAGTGCTACCTTATGTGGACGAATAGCTTTAAGGTCAGCGAGTGATTTGCCGACAAGTTGCATAACGAGGAAAAAATATTTCTCTTTCTTGCCGCGATCAATGATCTTCGTGAAGTGTGATTTATCGGCACGTTCACTCGAGACAAGCTTCAATATCGCTATCTGAAATGCTTATTCTACACTACTTTTGTTGGCCACGAGTACTACCTGCAATCGTGCAATATGGCTGAATTGTCTCGCTTACCATCTTTTATCTTCAATTCCTCAAACAGTATTCAGTGATGCACAACGATAGCTTCTATGCTGATTTGAACATGACGACAGGTTAATTGCATAGCTATGGCTTTAGAACCTCTTCCATTTCAGGTAAGTAGAAGATAATTAAAGAAGCACCTCCATCTTTAATTTCGAATCCCTTCTTGTCTCAAGTTTCCTTTCCACTTTCAATGCGTATTTCAAACTCGAGTTGCTGCTGTCTTGTACGAGATACACCGCACCGAAGCCACCTTCTCCAAGCATCTTTATAACCGTATACTTTGTGTGTGAGGATTCGATTATCGATCCCTGTAACATGTTTATTCACATGATGTGCGCTCAGTGTATCATCTGAATTGCTTGTCGACAACCAAACTAGGTGATGCCAGATTCGCAAACAACACACTTCTGAGAATCCCTCCACAAATCAAAAGAAAAAACATTTCAAGGGAGAGACCAATGGTGCACTTTCCTCCTTATGTGTTGCTTCCCGTGGCCACATAAATGTTAGTCATTTTCGAAAGGAGAGAAGAAATGATTGAAGACAACACTGCCTGTCTGCCCATTTTTCTGCTATCAGTATGATCTTCGGAATGCGCCAGTGATGCAATGCATTCCAATTTTATAAATAAAAGTTACTCCAAGAACACAGATGCCGGAGTTGTAAAGAAACAGGAGGATCAAAGTAATCGAGGAAGTTGAGCTTCGGGGTCCTCGCTTCCTGTCCCATCCCTCCCTCTCCCTTCTTCCTCCTCCCTCTAAAGAAAGTTTCCACACAGCAAACACAAAATAAGTTGATCGCTTACCTCTTTTATGCCAAGATCATCATCCTCCTCACTGGTAGTCATTGTGGCGGAAGGAGCGATGCGAGGTGAACGATGCGCTTATCGCGCTGAAATCTATAAACACTGAGCATTCGCGAAATGCACTCAAATATATCTTTCCATATGCAAATTAATTCATACAAATTTAGCACCATCGTGGAAACAATTCGATTAATTGTTGATTGATGCTAATCTCGCAATTTCGCAACAGCACAAACATCTTATTGCAAAATGCAATTTTTGCATTGCATTCATGAAGCTATCTTTGTTGTGTATCATACGTGCACTTGTTTGCTCGATTGTTTGCTCGTTCGAAGAGAGTGCTCATGTTTATGCGTAGTTGTCTTAATGCCTGAACTACATTTATGAGCAGAAAAGGTGAAGTCAGGAAACTGGTCAAGTAGATGTTTAGCGAACGGCGAAAACAAACTATAACTCCATTCCATCATTTCGTTATTTGAGCTGCTACCTTGCTCTCTGTTGATGTCGTTTTGTCGTTTGAAGTCTTAACTCGCAATCCTTAGCTATGCTGGTGAATTTTCTTCAACCCATGTTTCATTCCGATTGATCGCCTTTTCTATGAGCTATTTCCGAGTGTCTGAAGCCGTTGAAGCGCTTTCAAGTCAACCTTTTTTCTTCTCAACGGCACAAAGGAGAATAAATTTTCAGCAGAAATATCTTGAGATAAAATGGTGTTTATCAGAATGAGACGATCAGTATGATTGATGCTCGAAATATTCCCATGCTTAAACAGGCATCATCCTGCTTGCTGCTTCTTGCGAAACCAGTTCTGAAGTGAATTTTTTTTCTTCCCTGCACCGTTATGAGCATCTGAAGATGCTGTCGGCAGGATGTGATAGAAGGCTTTCAGCAGTTTTTGAGAATTAAGGTAATTACAATAGTGGAAGTTTTATCGTCGAAGCCTGAGAGCACTTTCAATATATTTATTTGCACTTCAGAGAACCATCCATAAATGCGTCCCTCCCATCTCACAGCTCAACATCGGGAGGGAGAGAGGTTCGGCGGACATGTCGCTAATTTGCTCAGGATTTATCAGCAGAAAAAAGACCGTCAAATAGCTTCACATCGACCTTAATAAACCATGGAAGACTGACAGAACGCCGATTTGCAGCAATCTAGGTGAAGGAANATCGACCTTAATAAACCATGGAAGACTGACAGAACGCCGATTGGCGGCAATCTAGGTGAAGCAGCAATGACGGACGACTTGCATTTTGGGCTACTGCTTTTTGAGCAATACAAGGGAGTAGCTCATCCCTTCCCCCTCCCCTCCCCCCACCCCCACCCCAGCTACGTTAATGCATTTATTTTGTCAATGATTCATTTATTTCAAGAACGTATATTTACTTCGCGATGGTGACAACAAGGGATGAGAAAAAAGGGTAACGGTAATTACGCTGCTCAGGACTCATTTTTCCTAGCCATTCGCACAGCGGTGACAGAAAAACAGCAAACACATAACGAAAGCCTGATTTGATTCTTAAGCCTTCATTTCTGGTGTTTGTTGGTTACAAAACCCCTTAGTCGACAATAGCACAAATGGACGAAAAGATGCTGTATTTCGAACTTTNTCGAACTTGGTAAGCACAGCATAGAAGATAAGCATTATAAGCATTAAAAGCCCACTTTCTAGTAGGCGGGGCTTGCACCAAGCTGCCGCATCATGTGCTTTAAAATATGACGTTTATTTTTTATTTCTTATTACAATATGACGTTATGAACGTTGAGATTATCGCTACATAAACAAAAAAAAACGATCATGTCATATAATCTTATTCACTGCGGTGTATACACAGCGTGATCATCCTGGGAAGAGGTCGGAGAAGAGGGCGCATCTCGTGCGGTCTGCAACGAGTCTTCTATCGATGAGAAGTCGATATTGACAGAATTAAGATCATGTCCGAATCGTGAATATTCGCTTACCGCAATACTTGGAGGGGTCTCAGCTGGAGGAGCTAAATGCATACAGTCCCTGCAAGTTTTATGAAATTTATTAGTGGATACGCTTATGAAAATAGCGTTGATGAAAGTTGTCGACCGATGATGTGATTACCACAAAATGCGAAATTAGATGTTCTTTAGATAAAAATTAAAGTTACTCGAAAAACCTCGAGGAAGTTGGTAGATAATAAGATTGAGATCATGCTTAAGGTCACATTTTGTGCTTTCTAAGGGAAATTCCAATGCGATAGATGTGAGTGATGAACCGATATATTTTCTCTTTCGTTGTTTTCTTTCTCATATTGTAACGACAAACTGCTCAATAAATTAAAGTGGCGAATGCTTCTGCTAGGCTTATTGAAAAAGCATCAAGCCAATGATAACAGTGGTTCAATTTGAACCTTGTGACAAGTCCATGCCGTCTCATTTCCACTTCATCCCAAGCAAGGCGTCGCCTTTTCCTTCCGAAAGTGCCTCTCTGCAATATGGAAACCACTGCCATATGGTACCATACCCTATATTGTTTCAAATATGCAAATAGCAACGTGCTAACGGCAGACGTAGAGCTTTATCATGCCGTAATTACAGCATCGCATAACAAATGCAACAAAGCACCCCACCTGCTGTAGCACAACCCAGAATTCATATGCAGTAAGCAGCTAGATACTATGAACCATGCTAGAGTAATCGCTGAAGTCAATTCAAGTTGTCGCCATATCTTGAATTTATTTGATAACAGGCAGCGGCATATGCGTCACAAGTAATAGACTTTAGGGCTCTTGTTTCATATATTAGAATTAATAGACATTAGGGCAATGGGTGTAGTTTCATTTATTAGAAATTCCAACAAGTAGTTCAGCATTGTGATATCTCACCTTCAGAGTGGGCTGTATGTCTTGTAACTGCGTATCTTGAGGTTTTCACCTCATGAAGTGATAGCTCCCAACTAACAGATCTTATATGCATAGTAAATGCTTTCCATGTTAAGCGTATCTATATTTTCTGAATATAGACTCTGTTTTCAAATATTCGCCTTTTACTACTTTTCTTTTGTTTTCAGACTTCAATCTTCCGTTATTCACTATATGTATAATATGTACAGTACATCTATGGTAGGTGTGGATTTTCGTTTGTTTACGCTCTTGCAACTGTCAATGATACATTGTACCAGTTAAGCGGCTACCCATCGTTGTACCACCTAAGTGGCGAAAGGGGAAAGGAGAAGTGAGGGCGAGAGAAGAAAAAACGATAAAAGCGATATAAAGAAGCGAATTGTTGGGAGGTAATGCAGAAGGGGAATAAAGCTAACCTCTACTATACACTCATGCCCAGCTGAGCTGCGTCGTGAGGCGACTTTGTTGGTTTCTGTTTCCGAGGATGTGGACCGACTTTTCGACGCTGACTTCGAAGGAAGATATGACG
The DNA here is from genome assembly GCA_022844705.1 of Toxascaris leonina. Lineage (NCBI taxonomy): Eukaryota > Metazoa > Nematoda > Chromadorea > Rhabditida > Ascarididae > Toxascaris > Toxascaris leonina. Next base: position 11,661 of record JAARMF010001301.1, on the reverse strand, counting down.
ACGATTTGGAGCCATTTTCCGATGATTGGGAGTGATGTTTTGCCGAACGCTCATGTTTCTTGGCCACTGTTCCATTTTCAGGTTCTGATAGAGATTCACTCTCTTTCGACTTCGATTGGTCTTTCGAATTATTTCGTGGCGGAGTACTCGCCGTATTCTTCTCCAAAGCGCTTCTACGATTTTCCCGGCGTCTCTTTAATAATAATCTCAATCTTTTAAAGCACTTCGTTTCATAGTTTTCAAAAAAATTTGTCAATTATTTTTGAATCGAAACTACTCAGAGTTTGGCTTTACTGATAACACTAAAGGATATGAAGTGATCGTAATCACTGATAACGAATGCATTAGCCATGTTCTGTCGCTGAC
>JAARMF010001301.1:0-11290 GCA_022844705.1 Toxascaris leonina | reverse complement strand
ACAAGAATGCTTTTTACTAGGACGACGCTGTTAATATTTAGTAATAAAATCTGAATTTAATAGGCCATAAATCATTTGTTCAGGCCTATATCTCCAATAAGTAATGCTTTAATGAGGAATAAACCTTGAGAGTGGATCCGCTTTTAATGCGATATAATTGGCGTAAAATCCGCTTTGCTTCACTAGTTTCCGGTTTCTGCTGCTGTTGTCCTAACGTCAATATAGAATGCGTTGATGGTGTGATCGAAGATTCTTTGGAAAGCGCTTTTGTTGCTCGAACAATTTTCTTAACGATTTCTAATTATTATTATTCAATTGTCGTTGATTTTTGTTATGTTTATGGCGCTGTTGAAGGATAGGTGAAATATTCAATAAAATATCAACAGTATTCTTGTATTATGAATTGGTGCCCTCCCATCTTTGAGCACTTATCTCAAGATTTTTTTCCTGAAATAATATTAATATTCATGCTCAAAGAACTATAAAAACATTTTCAGTATCGTTCATTGAAGGTTATGCGAAGGAGGGACCTAAATAGTCCACTTCTACCCCTCTTCCTTTAACTTTCCATCACACCTCCATCAAGTCCATAAGCATTTGAATAAAACNTTCCTTTAACTTTCCATCACACCTCCCTTTTCTCTTATATAAGTCCATAAGCATTTGAATAAAATCAGTGTTGTACTGATTGACTTGCAATGATTGGTAATGGTCAGTATTGGCATAGTGTTTATGCATACTCGTAATTCTCTCTAGCGCTGTCCATTCGTTAAGGTCAACTAGAGATCACTTATTTTTACATATGTGAGGTGTACATTGTAAAAATGCTACATTTAGTAAAAAGTTTTCTATGACTGTTATAAATTTCATTTATAATATTTGCGATATTATACATTTATGTGAATATTTATAGTGAAGTAAACTAAAAGAGTAAGTCATACTTGTTCACTAATAATCTTCATCTGTTCCTTGCAAAAAAGAATAATAGCGACAATTCCGAGTGCCACATGGAATATAATGAGGATGATACGAGTAAGTTTAGCAGCCAACGTTATAGATTCGCATCGGACACCCTTTCGGCTTAGTTCATCTTTGGGTAGAGCAAGGAGTTCAGGGAGACTCACTATACGTTTATCAAATTTTTCCAACTTTCTGGTACATGGAGCCTGAAAAATATAGTAAAACGTAAAGCATTTCTTGAAGTATCCTTGAGCTAAAACACTCTTCGAGATATAGCATCATACGTTAAAAACAGAAGGATTGTTAGAATAATCATGATGGATTGCATATTTCTTCAGAAAGTCGCTTCAACACATTCTGGGCAAATTGTAGTGAGCCGAAACAGCGTTATCTAGCCTGATGTCATTTTCGTCGTTGCTTCTCGAAGAGTATCCCGGTTTTCTAAATGAGGACACCTTCGAACAGCCGGGAATATGCAATCTCTTTCATCATCTCATCACCACCTTCCTTCTCAGTTATTTATACTCGAAAGCGCATTTCTGACGTACGTAATAGTTGACCATATTGTCCTCCTTTCCAGAGTGCATTTTACATTCTTTCCTTATAATTTCGGTTTTTTGGATGTCTCCTCAGTGATTGATACTTTAGAAACATAAACCCTTTTTGTCTATTGCTTCTAAAAAAGAAAAACTACAGAATTGATTACAGTGACGTTATAGTCGGTCCTTTCAGCATTTCGATGGCGTTCACACTCCTTTCATGAACACTACGAGTTCCCAATTCTTCACGTCAAATGCAGTAAATCAGAGCTTATGACGTTACGAAGCTCCCCTGTCATACACTGAAAATGCAGAAGACTCGAGGGGGCTTTAGCTCCCACTGCAGCTGGAACAACCTATTCAACACTAAAACGACGATGAATGCTTATTTTAAGCTCACACTGTGGATAATGCAACAACACTTTGACAGGTGCTTCTGCCAGCGCGCGAATAATGCCGCAAAAAGTTCTCTAGAATAGCTGAACTTCCCTTTCCCAGCCCTTTCCGATGTGTGACAGCTTCCTGCAGCAATGTACACACTTGGGATAGTTGATGTCCAGAAAGCCGCATATGCAGTAATGCTGAGGAGTTATACTAAAAATTTATTCTAGCTTGCAACTGGGCGTGGTGAAACACCAAGAACTTTTCAATGAAGCTGACTTACTCGTATCTATTTAAAAGCTTTTATAAGCACCTTACTAGACGGTAATTATGGCCTAGCTTATTATTCACATCGCAGTCTTTTACCGGTTGTCACCACCAAAACAAATAGCCATTTGAAATCGACTAAAACCCTATGAGAACTTAAAGAGGAACAGATGGAGTGCACTGTGTCGACTCTATCGCTACCTTGTGCCATAAAATCACGATATATTCGTCTATCGATAGAAAAGTGAACTCACAGTCAATTTGGCGAAGCACTGCTAAATTTTCAACCAATTCAAACTCACCCTACTACGGCCGCCTTTACCATCACATTGTGCGTTCGCTCCATAGTTAATGACCAAAAAGAGTATAACACAAACGTCCACTGCAGCTGAAATCCTCATTGCGTCTACAGGCGAATAATCGGCCTCACGCAAGATAAACTCGACAATATAATGACGTCAGTTTGATTCGTCAAAACGTCTTCGTGAAAAATTAGCATTTTCAGATATTTGTATAAATGCTACTATCATTCCATTTTATAGCCGCAAATTTGCATGACTGATTGATGGATGAGCAGAATCGACTTCAATATTCATACTTCTCGTTATTGGAAATTTGCAAAACAAGATGCACCTCAACTAGCTATCACAATCGCACCGATGGATAAAATCTCGATGGATCCTAAAGCAGTCAATTCACGCCTACAACGGATAACCACTCATGCAAATATCGCACAGAATATTCGAGCTTTACCTGAACAGTAGTAAAGTGAGACTAAGCCATTGTGAAATTTGCCCGATGGGGATTTGTTTGTGAAACAAATGCAGCATTTTGGGTGCCTTTAAAAAGTCAACGGATCAAGATGAGAGCAAACATTGAGGATCGTCCTATTGCGCACATTAAAAATCTTCGATAAAAACGTTCAATCTGTCTTCTCTAACTTCAGTGGTTCTTGACTTCATACTGTCGAATGAACGAATAAGCATACGTTGAATACGTTGAACAGCTGTGATTTCATCGATTTCCCCGTTCTCTCCATCGATGCAGTTGGCAATTTTTCCATCTTACGCGATCCTCAACTCGCCGCATCCAAGCAACGCCATGTAGACGTCGCAACGGATCTTCCCATCTTGTTGGTGGTCTGCCGCGTTCTTATTTTCCATGTTGCTGAGGCCAGCTGTGGCCGGCCTGTTGGCGACATAGAAGGAATAAGCATAATTTTAAGTAAACAAGCATAAAGTTGATTGCGAATAGGTCGTGTCGTGCCTATTAAATTGCAAATCCGAGAAAACTTTCAGGATATTCACGGAATGCAGTAGAGTATTCCGATTCATTGGAACCCGCAGTATTTTGCCACATTGCGCATCTTTCACTGTGTTCAGCGCGTAACTGAACTCCGTGCGTAAATAACCTTATTTATTCGCTTACAAAATGCAAAATGCAAATGCAAATTTTCTATCCATAGCTTCAGTGGATTGTGAATTGGACCCCCAAATAAGCAGGCCGACACAAACGTACAAATGCAGACTCGTGCATTCGCATAGATAAGACGTCGCCATAATGCACACCAGAAATCAAGTTTTGCAGACGTGTCGAGAGAAGATTCACCGTCAGGATTCACAAAATTTTTAGCTGATGCAAAAATCACGAAATCACTNTGCTGCAAAAATCACGAAATCATCGTCGCACATTTGACTTACTTTAGAGTTCGGACACGATGGTTTCGCTGTATTCACCATTCTTCCGCATGGAGGCGCAACCGCTCTACGTTACGATGCAATCAATCATAATATACGGCTACCGCCGAATTAGACTTCTGAATGACTTTTATTCAACTGTTGCTTTCATCTATCTTTCTATCTCATGTGCCATAATCTCGTAACATACGTCCAGGTAAAGCCCATTCGCCGCTTCCTTATCGCATCGGACGGGTGAAATGATTAGAAAAAAATATGCAGTGACACAGCAATAGAGAATCATTTTATATGAGTGCCATCATTTATAGCATTCCACAAAAATTAGCATATAAACCAAGTTGGAGTGGCTGAATTTTGCAGGATATTCACGTTTTTCAGCGACAGTTCCATAGATCATTTGCAGTTTGATGAATGCACATACAGAAGCATCATAGGTGAATGAGTGTGGTGCACTTTAAAAATGAAGAAAGGAGCATAATAATCAGTGAGGATTTGCATAAGTGCATTGAACTGATGAATATTTTACGATGGAACTGCAAAAGAGAAGGAGAGGAAGAAGGAGCGAGAGATTCTGTTTTGGTGGCGACGATATAGCCATCGGTTGTGAGTTGATTGCATCATTGTGAAGTGATTGCACTCTTCGTTCTCGATTTGGACATACCAGCATTCGACTCCTCCCAATCGTATGGATCGGTCAACTTTGCATCACATATGCTTGCCGCCTGTAATAAAATAGTCTAGAAGAATAATGCAACAACTACGGTGGAGTAAATCACATCTTGCACTCACTCCTTCATTGCTGAAATGGGTTCAAAGATCGAATAGGAGAATTTTCAGATGTCGCTGAGTTCAGCATCGTGCCAGCTCTTTCCTTTGATTCATTGAGGTTGACCTCATACTTAACCTCCTGCAGAAGATATCGACGGGTGGTCGTTGTAGATGCAGTAATGAACATTAGCGTTAAGCGCTGCAGATGAGCTATATTGGCTATTGAGGCATGCGTCGAAGCAGTAGAATATAAATGTTAACTAAAAATTTGTGTGTTGCCGAAAAACAGAACACAGTTTAATACGCTTCACCAGAATCATCCTTCTCTAAATTTGCAAATGTGATCCGGCGTTTTTCCCAAGTTTTATTGGCTAAGTGGATGAGGAAAGCCGCTCTATTGAGAGCACACTATATATGGTCCCCACATATGCAATTTGTAATTTTAGAATTATGAATTTCGATATGTCAATCGACTGTCAATACTTCATTCACTAATATAGATTAACATCAACTAGGAGAGACACAAAAAACTTTCTTAAACAATCTTAGGTGTGCAATTGAAGAATAAACGGTTTTTAAATGTGCCACGCAGTTTTTGCACAAAAGATAACGAGGCAAGATTGCCTGATGAGATCTGCACTTATGATATGAGACATGTAAAAATGGAGGATTCCGAGGTAAGCGTAATAAAGTCGTAAACACCGAAGTTAATGAATTTTGCGAAGGAAAATCTTTAAGCATTTTCCTCTCTCTCATTTGTATAAAGCCTCCGTTCAGCGTACTTGCATTTTAGCACTCAACAACAATAAGCGATATGAATTCGAACGATATATTTTCACTGTGCCACAGAGGTAATTCGAAGAATCTCGAAGAAGTAACCCTTTTTTGCAGTTGAAATTTAGTAAAATATTTTGCAGCAATTTTTTCAGCGCTTGTGGGATATCTCACCAAACTTTTTTTTCGCTCATTATTTCATGGTTAACAGCCTATAGTTTAAAAACGATCAAAGAATTGTGATCATCTGGTGTTGGGGATTAAATGAATTTTGCAGCTATTAGTCATTGAAGAGTGACGTCGGAAGCAATTTTTTAGCCGATGGTATATAACAATCAAATATAGGTTCGAAATTTATAGGAAAAATAAATTTCCAGGTGTTTATTCTCTTAGTTTCCAATACCAATCAAGTTTGTTGAATAGATTCGCTTTGGCACAATAACTGCACTCAAGTTCCCAACAGCAATACCAAAGTTTAACCTGAGCACCACATCTGACTTATATAAATGCTGTAAATAATTTGACTATAAGTGGGCATTTAAATATCGAATGATATGAGCAGACAAACCGTTCGAAGCATCTCATAGACATATGAGTAATCAACACGATCCTCGTAATGAAGCGAGTCAACATATTCCATAATTCTGCCGAATTCATCTTTGCACTTCAATCCATGGAACAGTTTATCTCGATGTGTTTTGCGGCATTCCTCCTTCATTATAAGCACTTCACTTTTATCGGATATTCTTCGCCACGGTAATCCTGAAGGCAGTTATGAGAACGACTCCGACCACATCGGAGCTTAAAAGTCATGAGGGCGCAACAGCACTACAACTCAAAGAATTTTATTATTGCACATTAACACTGAATGTAGAGGGAAATTGTTCGAATTGCTTCACTACCTATAGTAATTATTTAGAGAATTGATGCGAATGGATGACAATCTGCTCATCCGATATGATTTTGGATCCATTCAAAGTCTATGAGAAGGAGATAAGAAAAAACTAATGTGACTATGACTACCAGTTCTTCGCGTCAAACCGTACAATGTCTCTACATAAATATTCGACGTAGCGATGACAATTTCAATCCTAATTGAACTCTGGTTGAAAACCAACCGTTGATTAAAAGTAAATCGAGTAATAGATAAAACCACGATTCACAGTCATCCTTTGGGCCGAGTTCCTTACGCTTATGGCATGCAATTGCAGCGAATTTCACAGTTCCCTTGAAAGCCACTGATACTCGAGGTGTTTTTATCTCTCCTTTATCATTTAGAATTCTCCTTGCTATACCGAAATCCAGTATATATACCTGAAAATGGTGCCCTTCGTAATGTGGAAACTTTTGTCATTTCCTCTTCTTTTACCTTACTATTATTGTTTATTGTTCGTGCATCAACTATTGGCTGTGACACTATTACATAATCAAACTTAGTCGAAATACGGCCGATTTAGTCAAACAGCAAGATTTTACCAAAACTTACGACACGGATTTGCTCGCCTAGACCAATTGCATAGTTGGCTGGCTTTAAATCACGATGAATGAATCCATATTTGTGTAGATCTTCGACTGCTTCAAGGCATTGAATAGAAGCACCGATTCCTGTCGCCATTGTGAATACCTATAAGCATAATTTTCAAGTCAAATTCTATGTTATATCACTCTTATTTCAAATAATCTAACATGCACTGAGTTTTTTTAGACCATTTGCTTTCAAATGCTGCTGCGCTGACTCATTGCTGTAGCATAGTACTGCTAAGGATCTAATTTCGACTGTTAGCAAGGATGTGTCAGTCGGACCACAATACCCACAACTTGCAAAGAAACTAGCTGTTGTCCTTCGTTCTTTACGGTGATACAACCATTTAAGAATCTTTGCCTAGCTCGGATCTAATCCATTAATTCACTTCGACATTAGATGATAGTGCTCGATTACGTGACCTTATGAGGTCGAGTGGCTTTAAGGTCAGCGAGTGATTTGCCGACAAGTTGCATAACGAGGAAAAAATATTTCTCTTTCTTGCCGCGATCAATGATCTTCGTGAAGTGTGATTTATCGGCACGTTCACTCGAGACAAGCTTCAATATCGCTATCTGAAATGTTCCTTTATTAGGGATAAAAAGCCTATTCGTACCGGAAGTCCCCATTTCGGCATTTATGTCTTCCAATCCATTCATGCTAACTTTGACGGTGATTTATTTTTCAATCCTATAAACATATCCAAGCATTTTGCACTTTTTTTCAAAGTCGACTTCAAATTACCTTTTTTTGACCATACAAGAAAACTACTTGTATATCCTTAAGCAGGTGACCTGGTCTCTATCGTAAAATGCTTTGGGAAGGGGCTTTTGAGCCGAGAGAATCATCATTCCCACAAAGATTAATTAAAATTAGGTCTTCTATTTTTCATGAAATCGACTAATAGCTTGTGGATAACAGAAGTCCGCAGGTTATGCGAGATGCGCTATCTTTTAACCAGTACGTTATCGCTTTCTATTCAACAGAATCTTCTATTTAAAGGGGCCATCTATTTATGTGAATACGGTGTACTCTATGGAAAATTCGAAAGTAAGTTGTTCAAAGAATGCCTCCATCTTCAGCTTGGAGTCTCTTCTCGTTTCCAACTTCCTTTCCACCTTCAACGCATATTCCAAACTTGTGTTGCTCGTATCGCAGACCCGATACACTGCGCCGAAGCCACCCTCCCCAAGCATCTTTAATACTTTATACTTCTTATGCGAGGATTCGATTATCGATCCCTAAAAGTGTGTTGTTCACTCGTGCAGCCCCTTCCTGATTGCAACTGATTTAGTTTTCGGAATACTGCCAAGCCTCCATAAACAACATAACAGCATTCGCACGAGGTGTTCGTCGGAAAAATGAATGAAAAAAAAAGAAATGATGGAAATGTTCCCACGAAGTCCCGTAAGAACAAATAAGTCACTTCACCACAGCTAGGCTTTTATCAATTCTTACTTCATAATCAACCTGGCCCCGTAGAAGAGAGCCATATTGGGTGCCTAGCAAACGCAGTCTCAATAGTCATGAGAAGTGCAAGTAATATATACGAACCGCTTTAATCCCAAGATCCTCGTCTTCCTCACTCTCGTTTGTTAGCGTCGGTCCTCCGGCCGCCATTCCTCGCGCACTAAGAGGAATCACAGGAGCGACCGCTCGATGTGTAAAAAGCTACAAACACTGATTCGCCGATGAATTTCTTCTTAGCTCACTTTTTATGCATATTAATGATGATCACGATTATGACGAAATGAATTTTTGCATTCTCTTACTCGAATTCATTTAATCGATACCGTTATACATTTTATGACGACAGCAAATGCTATCTGTCGAATAAATGAGGACAATAGACGCTTCTAATAGTTTGGACATTCAAAAATAATCACAAGATGATTAAATAAATAGCAAACTTTGATAAACTATGCGAGGAATCGAAACCTGACTTATATGATAACGAGCAGTTAATAGATTGCGCAGCCGTCAGGCGACACATTTGCTCATCGAACGGTTGTCGAGAGAATTCGATGAGAAATTCGGACATTTTTCATATCTTCCACAGGTGATATAATCTTGAGAGTTCAGCAGATGAAACTGAAACTTAACTTCAGTACAAAAATCTCTCATTAGCATCAAATTTGCGATCGGTCGTTTATTTGGGTTATTGAGAATTGGTGAACAAGCACAATAATAAGCGCAAATATACAAATGAAAAAAACGCAAAAAAAGAGTTTGTGCAATTTTGCTAGCTGGACAAATAAGTCGAAATTGAAAACGTGTAATAAGGAGGCTCAATACCGCATTCATATAAGAAAGGGGAAAAACATTTCGCAGAATCTCTGGAAAAATTGTTCTTTTGTTTGTTTATTTTTGGAACGTCTGATGCAAATTGAATGCTCGACGGATTGGATATTTGATGCAACATTGTTGACACTTCTTAGCCGTTATTGCCCCCCCTCAGCTTAGAAAAACAATAATTACGCAATGTACAACATGAGACTTTTACATTTATTACAATAAATAACACTATCATCATCCTGAATCTTATTTAAAACGAACATATGCAAAATTCTCTGTTCAAGCATTCACTATTGTATCGTCTAATATTCAGTGTGTTTGGTTTATTTGCTGAGTGGCCTTATTGCAGTTCGCGTCATTTCTTTTGACGTGTGGTTATCGACAAAATGGCCGAAGAGGGAAGCAAGGACACGAAAGCAGCGAGTATCAAACCGGTACCGTTATGAAATCAATTGAATACGTTGATGTTAATAATGGTTGAAGTGACTTATAAGCCAAACCAACAGCTTTTGAAGTAGAATGGAGTAGAGATCAATGGTCTCTATAGTGTTGATTGTATTGAACTTCAGAAACAGTATTGCTATCCGAACAACGAGAAATAGATTGGAAAATGGAAGAAATAGTCGAACGACATTGAAAAGAAATAGTTTGTTAATTAATAGAAGATGTCTTCACAAAAAGTGGAAGCAATACTGGAAACACTCCGAAAGCCTTAAATTCCACTCTGTTCACTCGATCATGTTATTCTTTGCAGCACCTTTACTTCTATACCTTTTATACTAAAAATTATATTTATGATCCTTTCTGTCGAACTGAAGAAGGGATTTGCTAACGAGGTTTAACTAACCTCAAGTCAACGATTTTATGCTTCGTTCAGAGCTCATTAGCTGTCTAATCTGCACTGAAGAGGATGCAATTGCAGGGGAGTGCAACACCGTCATCAGCTGGTGCTGCTTCTTCGTCGCCTGCTCCAACTTCCAGCAAAACGGTACGAGACCATATTTTTAGTGACCGAGTACTCGTTTTGTTTCTGGAACACTTCCGACCCATGCATGAGCAAGTTTACCAACATTTCAAACTTTGATTCGNCCAACGTTTCAAACCTTGATTCATACCATCGCTGAAATAGGAGCAAGTTTATGCGGAAGCACTCTTGGAAACACTTCTTAAAAGATGATGAGACATTACGCAATAGGCTAGCTAAGCAATGCCTCAAGGAGGGGAAGGAGTGACGGTGGAAAGGGCGGGGGGGGGGGGGGGGGGTGGGGTAATGAGAGGCAATTGGCGCATATCTTCTTCAAATTGGACAAACAATAAATCATAAAACGTTATGTTCATCATAATTGAAGAGTTGTTGAAATACGAAAACTGTGGCCGAGAGGACATTACAAATAGACACTAAATTTGTCCGAATATGATAACAATTGTTAATTCATTCTCGATTGGTTCGAAATCTCTTAATTTGTCGAAAAGGAAATCCGAATTGCGTTCATTAATTTCTTATATTTTATGCCACAGAGGGTCTGATTCGAACAGGTGTTGTTGATATACAATATTTACGGCAATCAGATAACCCTGTGACGTGTCCCGTTTAAAGGCAAAATCTTTTTATGAGCTAAGAGAAGATAAGCTAACCGTTAAAAGCAGATGGATTTTAAGAGCAAAGAATCGAGAATGGATCAGACGCGTGGTAGCTTAAGCAGAAGCAAATCCGGTGGGAAGCGAAAGAAAAAGAAGAGGGAGCAAATGCCCGAAGGATTCGAACAGTGGGCAGAGGATGATCAAAAATACTATAAGGTGGGTGGCAGCAATATCNCCCGAAGGATTCGAACAGTGGGCAGAAGATGATCAAAAATACTACAAGGTAGGTGCAGCAATATATCAAACAAAAAAGTGAACATTAGCTGATTTAGCCAATTAGCTCTTCAATTAGCACATAAGGCGCTAATCAGGCCGTCCACCCAGGAATGAGGTACAACACCCATACCCTCCTTTCTTCTCTCGGCAAAGTTCCGACACCCTTCAAATTTACGACATATCTAGTATATGAGCACTTATCTTTCATCCTCTGACGAGCAGACGCTGCG
>JAARMF010001300.1:0-21943 GCA_022844705.1 Toxascaris leonina | reverse complement strand
GGGGGGGGTGCTGACACCTCGTTGTTTTTTGAAAAGTTCAACGAGAAATATCCGTAGGGTATGAGAAATGTTGAATATTTTTAGTACTGGTTTCATGCAACAATTATGCGTGGTGTTTGATGCTGCAAAAGCAATAATGCTCGAAGATTCGTCTAATCTGGCATGGAGAAACAACATTTCTTGACGTTTAAAACCCCGCTCTTGTCTTTTAGAGTCAACGTCTTCCCCCCCCCCCCCCCCCCCCCCCACGCCCTCAACTCATTTTTCGGAACTGTTGAATCAACGCCTCTCTTTTCCAATCTTCCGATGCTCATCGCAGTGTAGTTTTTGAGCAGTTGTAACAGCTGCACATTCGTTGCTTTATCCTTTTGTTGTACGTCTTGTTTACACCTCTACATCTCCACCATATCCGTTGCTTTCAGAGACATCTGATTTTAATCATCTCATGGGCTTTGATTTTGTGCACTCATCGGTTCATCTTACTACTGCAATATTCGTCTTAGCGTGGCCGGTATATCCAGAAACGGAAAGAATCTTTTAAGGAATTCTATTACCATAGTGATTTGCTTGCCCATATTTTATTATCCCCCTTCGGAATTTTCTTGATTGAGCTTTCTGGATCTAACCCTCGGAAGTTATTACTCTGAGTGTACTGAAATGAATTGCAAATGTCTAGAAATTTGTCGCTCATTCAAAGGGTGTTCAGTACGAACAGTGTCGAATTAAACGCTCATTCCAAACGTTATTGACCACTTCTTCGAGTGAATCTTTCGCAACAGTTGGCTTCATGGTATTTATGCCCTTTCAGACTTCTTATCCCTGCCATCTAGTCGATCCTTTTAATTTGCTTTTTTATTCATTTCGGTCGTATTTTGATGATCCACTGTAAGGAGGATTGTTCAGCTTCTGTGTACTTTTGTGACTGCATTTGTATATCCATATGTATTACTGTTTGCTGTAATCGCCTTTTACTTGGTGTACACTGTGCAGCAAAGTATCATCAAGTACGTTATTGATTGCATATGTTACAACGAGCAGCATATGCTTCATGTGATTGTAGGACTCTAATTGTCTAAAGAAGGCGCTGTACTCGTTGTTTCCGCTCTTGCAGATTCTTGTTTAATTGTTCCTGCATATCATTTGCTGTCCACACGTTTTTCACATTATTCTTTTTACGGTCATATTCCGTTTCATGTACGGTTTTACGGCACAGGTCATCAGCAAGGTTGTCAAATGCTTGACGGATCGTTCATTATCCCAATGCCAGCAGTATGAGGCGGTGTTTCTTCAGGCAGTTTTTTAGGGTGGGGCTACTTCCAAAAGAAGGTGAACTCTGTTCAAGCATGTGCTGGTTGTTTTCGATCGTTATCGTGGTTCAGTGGTTGCGCTTCGTTTGTTCGGTGAATTAAAACGTCAAATTCAACGACTAACTTTATACGCCGCTAACCTGAAAATATGTTGATCTGAGGAACAATTTGGAGCGCAGATGAAACCATAATCCCTCCACCAATATCCCGTTAAAACATTAGGTGCGACTATTCATTGGATTTGCAAATTTCTTGCCCTAAGCTCTTCTGGCGATGAATTTATTGTTGATTTTAGTGGTCGTTATTCGACATCATCGGTAGTCGAATGTTTGACATTTCAAAATTTCTCCTCATATGCATCATTAAAGCTTCCATTGGATATCGTGGGCATGCACAGTTGTCATTTGCATGAACGACGCAATATGCAAATTCCTGCCGCTAGGCAAGCTTGGCTTGCATAATTTCTTCTCACAGTATATTTTCAAAGATTATTTTGAATAAGGTAGAATATTGGCATTTTCCTTCTCTTTTCATCAACTCTGTACGCTGTTCTTTCAATCTCGGCGATAAATCTGCTTCGTTCATCAGTAGCTGCGATACCATATCTTCATTATGTGACTTGGTGCTGGCGGGGTGCAGTTTTTTCTGGTATTTTATGAGCATCGCTATTATTCCTGCAGTAGTAGCACGTTGAATGCCCCTTTATGCTTCACTACAGCAAAAATAGCTCATCAGTTGCTCGGGTGTCTGCTGTCGTCTGCTTCGGCATTTTAGCATCATTTTCAACTTTTTCGCATGTGAAAGAAATTTCTACCAAAAGTGCAAGTGTTCATTACGTTAGGCACAGGAAATGAATTTGTTGTTGAACACAATGCATATTATTTTCTGCATTTGCAATTGGTCGAATAATCCCTGGTTCACTTCCATTTAACGCTTCAGTGGATTTCATCTATTGGTTTGCCACTTCAGTTGATTTTCTATTGCACTTCAGTGGTGCATTTTTGCGTCATCCTTCGATTTAGATTATTAAAAACTACTCATTTGATTCTGTCTATATCATTCCCTCGACTGTGGGCAGGAGATCTTTGTTCATTGAACTTTGCACCTGAGCTACACCTGAATTATCGACTAATCTTTTTTTGAGGGTTGCATAAGGAATACCTAATTATATATGTCGGTTTTTGCTGCCAGGAAATTAACTTCTCTCTTTGTGTAATTACAGCTGTTCACTCCAACCGCTTTCTTTTATTTGTTAGACTCAATAGCAAATAATTTTAAATTTTAATAAATTTAATTTATTTTAAACTAATGAAATAATGTTTTAAACATGAAAACACCAACATGAAATCTATGAGCAGAGTACGAAGGGAATATATGGATCGGCGATCTGCGGTTATTTAGAACCGTAAGGAACATAATCGGCATGGGGAAGCGCCAGCGTATGTCGCATATCCTTCTCAGCTTCTCTGCCTGCACCCTTCTCGCCGTCGAATGGTTGTAGATAGGTTCAGAGGGCATTGATTCCTTCGGGAACATCCGTTTCCGATGCTATCGATAACACTTGTAATCATGCCCACTTCCAGTTCCTTTTTTCATTGCCATATAAGCTAAAAAATTTCAAAGAGAGTTCTTTTTCTCCACTCTTCGCTGCATCCAAATTTCATTGATAGTTTCGGTGTTGCAATATCCTATGTGATCCATAAGGAGAGGTGCCTTGCATGGTTCTACGAATGTGCCGATGATTTATCGTTGGATGATGTACAGTTCCGAAAGCTGAATAAACTCTCATCGTTTCAACGAGCAGATTTCTTTACATAATTTATTGCAGTTAGTGGCACGTCGATGTGCGATTCGACTATAATCCCTAGAAAATAGGCGATTTTTTATGATGGCCTCGAAAATCGACATTATGAATGAACTTTCTGAACATTTTTCCCTGTAATTTTCGTTCAACAAATTCATTTCTACAGATCGTAGCATCTTTCTTTTGTGACTATTGTGTCTAGAATTTCCCACATTTTTTTTGGCAAGCGATTTTCGGAGACTTAATCTCAGTCTGAAAACGTTGAACGGTGAACAGTTTTATCTCACTTGATCAGTGCTGTCACTAAGGAAATTGCCATACGACAGATCCTGAAAAAACTCGAATTAAAATAGTGCCAGAAAGGGAGTTAGAAGAGTGAGTAACTTGTCCTCGAAAATCTCTGTGTAGCTACGGGAAAACTCGTCAAAAAATTAGGGTCTAAAGGTTCTCACAGATTATGAGCAACGAAGGGCAAGTGACCCCTGAAAAAGACACAGTCCTGAAACCTCAGAGCTTTTCTCAAGATTTCAATTTCTTCTCAGTGCGTCACTTTGTAAATTAGTGGTAGAATGAATAGCAGATAAAGCAAGAAGGTTAGACAGGGTATAGGATACATTATTTATGCAACAGGTGCACATGCAATACTGGTGGGGGTGTGGGGGAGGGGAGGCTTGAGCGCTGTTCTCTTGTTTCCAATGTTTGCCTTCGGCAGTGGTCACTATGGCTGTTCCGACGGGAGACTGCAGGAACGATTCGTGCGGTATCCTTTGTTAACTGAGAACTGGTTGTGAAGTGGTTTCCCTCGCACAATAACATCCCTTCGAATTTTTCCATTCGTTACCAAAGAAGTATCTGTGAATCAATAACTTCTGATACTTACTACCTTCTGACTTCCTTTGTGGTTGCGTCCCCATTTCACTGATGGTTAAGTTCTCGGCCACTGAAATAGTGTCTGTGTGCAGAAATGTCTGTCTGTCTAATGAGTTTCAGATCAATGAGCACTAAAGCCAAATTCGCGAAATTTGATGAGTATAATAAGGATGTCATATGTCATTGTTTGTGTTCATGCATCAATTGCAAAAAGGGACAGGGACATTTAAAGAGGTGCATTTAACACCGTGCCGATTTTCGATTAAACCAGTTGGGTCGCAGAAGGACGGCCCTTCTTATAGGAGATTAATAGAATGGTCGGAGAAGTGAAGAGAGGGTTGCTGTGAATTTTTTATCATTTCATGCTAAATTAGATTGGTTGATGAGATGAGTGAAGTGCAAAACGCATTTCATTGAGCATCTCTGGCACGCTTCCCTGTTTGTTTATATGCGCAGCGAATAAAGTTTCGTCTGAGATTACGCTGAATGGTTGGATTTGTTCGACTGCTACAGATTTTATGAAGATTATAACACCTATAGCCATCCTCCTCTTTAATCGCCTAGATTTGTTCGACCATTTATTTGCAGCCTTTCCCTTTCCGAAAAAATGTGTTACTAAAATATGCTGAAAGGTTATTAGAGTTTATTCGTCGTAACCTGACCCTAATTCAATATATTGAATCCATCTCGTTTTGCTGTAGTGACTTTTACGGCCCTTTATACTCAACGTTTTTCAACCTTTCATTTTCTTTCGATATGTTGTTGTTGATTCTGCATGGAGATTTCTTTCAGGTTTACTGTTTACTACGAGGCAGTGTTCGTAACTCTAAAATATATATAGATTGTATGTTCGCAAATAGTTTATATTGCTCAGAGAAATAACGAACTCATCAGCAGATTTTAAATTGTAGTTGTTGTTTTGAATTAATTATAAGTGATGTTTTGCTGTTCTGTCTATTGAATTTGCACAATCCTCATTACGTACAACTGCACTAGATGGCCAATTGTAAGGAATGGCGCAAACGTCCTTGCGAAAACGTTATTTCATCATCGCACAGCAATAAATACGAAGAGTTTTGTACATTTCTTTGCGTCTAGGAAAGGGGACCGCCTATGTACAGTTCCTGTAATCTTCCATTCTAAAATTAAGCTCGCGTGCAGACGAAGAACTTATCCGCTATTTCTCATGTCCATTCCAGCTGAAATTTCCACAACTTTTGAATTGTCCCATAGAGTCCTCCACAATGTTTCGAATGATTATGCAAGTTTGCAATGTCGTTGCAATATTGCAGTGTCACCTTGCAAAGTCATTGTTTCGATTTTGCATCATATTCGATCGCCGTTCTCGAGCTCAGTAATGCTTCATCGCAATCTTTATTTAGCAGCGTTGTGTATAAAATGCTGATGGCCGTTGCATAACCGCCACCGAGTCGTAATCAACGAAGCGATTTCAAAGTAGACGAACTCATCGAGTTGAATTTTACAGATCATTAAATAATAGTATAATGGATTCAAATTATGCTTTAATCATTTCTCAGAGAAGTGAGCCATTAAGCAATTTATGGAATCTGAGAGTTCGTTTCTGGAAAAAAACATCGAGATTGTGCAAGCCTCCTGTGAATGACTCAAAGAAGAGTTCATGTCAGTTCTTTCTGATCAATTCAATTAGATTATTTTCTTGGAATTTCTTGGTTACTTTATACTGAATTGGAAGCTCATGCCTAAAAAACTTTCATAGCAGAATCTCTATGATATTTTCTCTCTTGAACTCGATAGCTCGTTCAGTGCGAGACAAATCCCTCGTTCAGACTTCATCTCATCGAATGCTTTCAATCGCCTTTGAAAGCATTGGTTTTTTTTTGCTTTTCAATTCTTCTGCGCACAATTATCGTCTGTACGATGTGCATCTTTCATATATATTCAGCTGTTCATCTCAACAAGCGATTAGATAGGAGTGCTGTCATCTCGAACACATGCGCCATGCACTTGGTGGACTATTCGCAATATGTTAGGATTTCGATTACTATTGAAATGCTGGGTGGAATGATTTAATTCGCACACTTTGGCTAACAATTTCTTCCTGAATTGAAGAGTGAGAAATGAATGTGAATCCTTGGATGCCATTTCCTTCTGAGTTCGTTGCGTGCGATGTAATGTGTGATACAGAGAAAACCTCCGAAATGCAGTCCTATATGGACAATGAGGGTAGTGGATAGTTGGTCACTCCTGCTGCGGCCTTTCTGGCTGGATAATCTGCTTCCGCTAGAATGTCTGGTTTTTCGTACTTGGTAAGAAGAATGAAGAGACAATCTAGGTGAAGTTGGTTTATATTTATATTAGGAGAAAGGAGCAGAAGAGGGAAGGGCGCAATATCGAGGAACCCATTGTTTTGCGCCCTTTAATTTTGGAAGCATGTTCAAGCATGTGAAGAGGGAAGAGGGGATTTGAAAGCCCACGTCGTGTCAGCTTGCCCATCAGACTTCCATTTTCAATAATCACATCGTGCATTCCACAGTTACATTTAACGATTGATAGATGAGCGGTATTCATTGTCGCCACTTTTCAATAAGAGGGGGTTATGGCGCTTTTTTGTGCTCAGGTAATAAGAGGTAAATGAAAATTGAGGGGTGAGCTATGAAGTCATAAGCAATGAGTTATTATTAGGTGTTGATCAGAGGCCACCATGCTCGCATTTGACGTTCGTTCGAATGCCCACCTAGTTTGATATCGACCAGAAAATATGAAGTGAATGGGAAGAACTGAAGCGAACAAACACATTCAGCTAAATCATAGCTTAGGGGGGAGGGGGGAAGAAGTGAAAGAGAAGAATAATGAGGGAATAAGAAGCATCAAAGAGATGAATGAGTTTGCAATTTTGAACCATTGTTAGGTCGGCATTGAATAACACTGAAGAATCTGTAATGGGTCTTTTCTGTATTTGATGAAAAGCTTGATCAGATGAATAGCCAGCCAGAGAGAAATCCTTAAATTAGCACATCAAAAACTCGGCAAAAATCTTGTTCATATTGCGATGCTTGCAAACGAAAAAACCTCTTTTCATTCCACTCTTGACACAGATGGCCTTGAGCGGTGAGAGTGAGCGGTCTTTTTGAAAGACTGCATGAAGTGCATCTCGAACGTGTCATCAAATTAGCTTCAGATTGGCCTCAATTCAGTCCCCATACCATTTGTCGATCCATTTTCGATAATAGGTCTATATCGCTGCACACCTAGTTGTAAAACATGCTGTAATATCTATCGACTTTTGCTGTTTCTTCGCCTGTGATGACACATTTTCGAGCATTTCGTCGAGCTGAATAATGCTGCTTAAAAACATGGATGCTAGCAATGCTCTTTCCCCTCTCCGTTATTTGCCGTTTTGGCATCGCTCGTAACAGCATAAAATGTTTTGTCCATCCACATCGAAACGGATATTCACTCCTAACGTAGTGAATATCCGTTTCGATGAATTTTTCTCGTGAAAGAATGAGTGCATGAAAGTGAACTGAAATGAGAGTGGAAAGGTTGTGGGAACTGGTCGGCACAGACTTCGATATTATTGTTGGAATCAGTTGATGACAATGATCATTGTTCGATTGCTCCAAGTTCTTCGAAAAATATTTTCTTCAAGGTTTCATATTAACAGCAGGTAAATATCTTGTTTTAAAGGTGGGATATTTTTTAGCCTGAAATTGAAGGAGGGGAAGGGGAGGCACAAAAATGAGAGGAGGAGTCGATTCGCATTCCACCGAAATAAGATGGGGAACGAGAACACCGACCACACTTTTTTTTTTTTTTTTTTTTTGCTCCAACTTTCCTTAGAGAAAGGGGTGTGTTTTTAGTTTCCCTGTGTCTCCTGATTTTTGTTTTCTTGTAGTAGCCTTTAAATGTATTGGAGAACAAGGTCGATGGGATTTCAGCTGAAGAGGAATCGCATACCTGAGTGATGTGGAGTGGTTCATTCGCCCTTCTCTTCAGAAAAAAATTTTCAACTTCTTTCGGGTGCCAAAGTTGAAGTGCTGCACCAATAAATGCGATTTGCTTTGTATCTTTGTTGAGTTTACAGGCACTTTTTCTGTGGTTGTGCCCTCCGTCTATGTACATTGTCTCGTGATTCGTGTCCGATATATGTTGTCTTAAGCGAATCGTGCAATAATGTCCACTTAGAATAGGTCGATCGTTGATACGTAAGTTAACGTCACTGCTTGTCTCAGTTAAGATGCTCTATTTACTGAAATCATTTCAGAATTAGCTCCCCTGAATTGCAATCACGCTGTTGTTGTTGACAGTTTATAGTTCTCTCATTTGACCTTTCAACTGGCATTCGCTTCAGTTCATTCATGCAAAGAAATACAACATGATATTATTTTGCTAAGAAAGAACTCACTGTGGCTTCCTGAGCGCATGAAACACCTCATTGCTGCGCATTTGAATACGACGATCATTCAGGATGGTTAAGCCATACGGTTGATGAACATTCAGAGAATAATAATAGGAATGCTGTTAGGAAAGAAAGTCATGTCTGCATGTGTCTGTGTATGTATGTGTGTGTTTGTTGTTTGTGAACTGTGACACTGTCGTGTCTTCATTGAGCTTTGGTGCATGATTTCGTGTTGTGCCGAGAACAATGTTTAATCGTTCAATTGTGCATTGTGGAACCTGTCATCTGTCATCATGTCGTCTTTTTGGCGTGTTCTTTTTTCGCTTTGTTCCCGATCTCTGTGTTCACTGATTGGGCTTTCGATGCAATTTCCACATTGGCTCCCCTGCCCCCCTCTCGCCTCCCTCCCCCACTCCCTTTCATTTGCTGTCACATCGTTTTAGGTTTGCACCCCCACAGATGCTGTATAAAATGGTTATGCAGTAAGTTCGTTAAATTAATCTCAGTTCTTCTCACCTTTAACTGCGCCAAATCTCTGAGTCTTTTACTATTTCTTATTCAATTACTTCATGCCTATCGTTTCTGCTCACTTCCTATTTCGGTATGCTACCTAGAGTTGCTTTTGATTGCATCGCAAATATGTTGATTTTGAGAAATATTTCCGTTAGAATTTTTTTCATTCGAGGCCAAATTATGCAGCTCTCTTCAGCGTCAACGCATAGTGCGCGTAAGCTGCATTCGTTATTTAGTGTAGACTGATGCTTGCACCTAGCAGATGTCCTGCAGTACTAGTAGGAGTTTTTACCGTTTCACTGGGTATTCGGCTCCAGAATCCTGGAATCTCAATTTTTTCATAATTTCTGCTCCGATTCCGGTAATTTCACTCGAACACGAGCGAGTTTGGGGGTAATCATGATGCCGCTATAAGTTCGTTCGTCGTTTTTGTTGATGGCAATGTTTTATTTGACTATCCTAATGCAGTGAAAGAGGAAGAACTGACGTTGTTTCTTCCACATATCCAAAATAATATTTCCATATATCATCATTTTGTACAGCACTTCCACAAAAGCATCTGAAAAACTGGGAAGAGGATGTGTTCTGTTTTTGAGGTATAATTTGTCGAAAATCGGTATACGGCGCCGTTTATGTAACACATAGGTTTCTGCTTCATCAATACTAATAATTTGGCCTGAAAGGGTATAAACGAAGATGAACTGCTGAGATCTTAGCAGTGGCATAAGGCACAAGTCATATGTTTATGACTTGAGGAACGTCGGCATGGAATATTTGTTGTGCATGAGGGAGATTTAGAAGTGACGATCTGATTGATAAATATTAGATGTTCGGCTCCTTTAAAATAGGTTTTAAGGAGCACTTAAAAGTAAGTTTAGCTACTCTGAGCTCCGGATGATACGACTATTTTCGAAAGGATTGTAGGCATTTCGCGTCACATAATTCTTCAATAATGAAGAAGAAAACGGGTCGCTTTAGGCGTGGGACGCGGTACCTTATATGTAAAGCAGAGTGCATAATATGTAATGCACATCTAACTGCCGCGCATTTTCTTTCCAGGAAATATGCTTTGGTGCTTCTGTTTTTAAGTTCATTTACGTACAAGATGTCGTAGTTTTGCTTCACTGAAGCAGGATTCCCTTTGTGTTTATAAGTATACACAAAAAAGGTCTTTTCCCATCTGCTGTGCTATAAAACCAAATGGTAGGAGGAGGGGGAAGTGGAGCTGTATTGCTAAAACATGTGGTGGTCGATAGAAATGACTGTCTTTAATATGAACAACTCACTTAAACTGAAACAAGCGAGCGAGAAAAGTGCTTTTCATACACTGTTTAAAAAGTCTTTCTCAGGGTTGATGCTTCATCCTGAAAGTCTAGCAGTACTGAGTAAACACGTTTGTGAGCCTCCGTGATTTATGATGAACTGTCCATCGATTCATGCATTACTTTGTCCAGAATGTGATGGCAATTTGGGAAGAACAGAAAACTGCAAAGTCACAAAACTCAAACAGTAGAGAAAAAAACAAAATTGGCATAGCATGGAGTTAAATAGTGGAGCACTCGCTGTAACTCCTCTTCAGCACTTCAAATTTCTTCTGATTTCAGTTTTGTAAAGACCTCATATCGATGCAAACTTAGCTCACAAAATAAACAACACTCCAACTGCGTTGTTATTGGCTATGCCCAAAGGGAGTGCAGTCGCGCAAATGTTTTATTCACTCGCTGTCGCGAGATTTTGAACCTTTTAATGAACCAAAACGATTGATACTTTTTTATTAGCCGACTTTCTTCTTTGCCCATATTTTTCCGTTTTTAATTCCGAAATAGTCCTCCATGCTTCCTTACTGTGAAATATTCCCAAACTTCTCTTTGTTTTATTCAACAGTGATAATCTCCTCACCATTATTAGTTAGAGAACAAAATCAGTAACTGAACCTCCCGCTTATTATGGGCCATTCTCATGTTCATATTAACATTCGTTCCTTTCGGCATATAAACGATGCACTATGCGGACACGAGGAAAACACTTTGTGATATTTAAAAAGTCTCTTCTATTGAATATTTTTGTGAGCGTTTATGTATGATATTGTTGACGTTGTTTTCGACAGCACTTCGATTATTACATCCTCTCGAATGTACTCTGATGTCTCATTTAGCAGCCATTCTCGACTTTGTTGAATGTACTTGATGTGATTTCCGCAACGTCATCGTTGTCGAATTGTTATTTGAAGTTGTGACGCATTTCGTTTGCGTTTTAGCATCTTTTATCTTCTCGCATTGACGTTGCCCCGAACGATTTGCCTCATTCGCGTCACTCTTTCCTCTGCTTTAACGCTTGAACTTAAAATATCAGTAGCAAACTCTTTGGATTGAATTATGTATGAGTTGGTCAAGTCGGCAAAGGTGACTATAGCTCATCGACGTGTTGTGTTTACACTTTCGAAATCATGGAAATCCATTTTTA
Organism: Toxascaris leonina; assembly: GCA_022844705.1. Taxonomy (NCBI): domain Eukaryota; kingdom Metazoa; phylum Nematoda; class Chromadorea; order Rhabditida; family Ascarididae; genus Toxascaris; species Toxascaris leonina. The sequence goes on along the minus strand of JAARMF010001300.1, from coordinate 10,605 downwards.
ACTTTGTTGCGCTCACGTCCTTTGCCTCCTTTGCTTTTTTTGAATCTTCGATTTGATGCTCAATGAACTAATTATGCTGCGCAGCATACGGTAGTTTGTTGCTGCCACAGCAAAATTTGTTGGGAGCCGAGGGGGTGGGGAGGGGGAGGGGGGAGGTGGGGGTAGGAAAGAGAGGGGCGGAGAGCAGTGACACTTGGCGGGATGAAAATTTTCTTAAATATCATTACTTGATTCGATATTACGGCACGGTTGTGGAGGTGATTATTGGAACGATTGAAAACAGTTCGAGTGATTAGTCACACCGTCGCTTTTCTTTACGAATCCAATTATTCGTAAATGAACGTGCTGTTTAATAGGGTGGTGGACATTGATTTTCGTGAAAAGCGCATTTGAATGTTGTCTCTGAACATAGAAAATGCCTGAGGGCAGTAAATGACGTCATTTAGCAATCAGGCTTATCACAGATGACGCACGGTTAGAAGAAACTTGCTTCTGAGTGCACTTCATCGGAATTTGAGATCTTCAGGCTTGCATTTGGGCTCAAAAGAAATTTTCGCTAAATGATGAGCTAATGCAAGTGTTTTATGTTCCGCGGAAAGCGATGTGAGGAGGAATGAAGAAAGAAGAGACGCCGTTAAATTATTGTGATGATCTTGACATCAAAGATCATCTGTTTAGTAGTCTAAGGGTGAAGCAGAAATGATATTGTTTACGAACAACAATCTGGTGAAGAATGTGCTTCTCTTAGAGGTTGGAAATTATCGCTTCACTGATCTCTTCTTGCCTCTCCGCTCTGCTATCCCACCTCGCGGGTTGTAACTACAAATTACGAGTTCCTCTAGTTCTTTGATGTGACATCCAATCAGGGATGGCGACCTTTGAAGCTTTTCATCCACCCTCTCAGAGACTTGAAAACAGCGACTTCCACTGAAATTCGGACTGTACTTTCGTGGGACTTACAGGCGAACAATAGGCGCTCGGCGGAAAGCAAAAGAACTTCTGGAGAAGGAGAGAGGAGCACTCCTCGTTTAGCATGAGAAAGTCTCACATCGTATGTATAAGAACAGAGAGTTCCTCCTGGATTTTTTCGCATGATTTATCTAGTTCCTAGCAGAGGCTGCCCGATTTCAACGAGGGCTAGCGATTGAAAGCAGAGGTGAACGCCGTTTACTAAAGTGAGTGATTTTTGGAGGGAATAGGGGGTGGCGGGGAGGGGTCCCTGGTCTCATAAAGAAGGTGAAGAATTTTCGGTCAAAAATGCCAGATCTTTGTCGGCGGACTGTCAAGAAAAGTTCTGCAGCTCTACTTTCTCCATGTGCTTGGTGCATACTTAAAAAATTTCTTGCCATATTCGTGATATCCGTAATTTGTGGTGTTGATAGGTGGGGAAGCGATAAACCCGCAAGTATGTTATAAATCCCTCCTGCTTCGCTTCTTCTGTCGAATATTTCCGTTACCTTTTAGTTTCATTTTCGTTGAATATTCATTGCTTATTGTGATTACTTGAAAATCATTCGTAGATCGTCACTGTTCTAGGTCATTTCATGCTATTATAGATCACCATAAAACATCCCTGTCATTGATAAATACTTCATTTGGAGACTTGAGACTCTCCTATAGAGCATCTTATAAATACCAGACTAAGTTATAGAGCTTAGATGAAGTGAAAGTTTCAAATGAAGTACTTCGCGAAGCCTACACTTATACAAATTGCCTTTCATACAAATTTTTATTGCGAAACAATGTGATGTTTGATGACAACGGAACGAGAGGAGCTTTAATTGAGATGCTCTCTTTAGAGGTAATTATATTGAGAGGGATCCCTCACAACGGTAGCTCTATATGCTAGGGTAATAGCCATGAACGATATAATATTGCTGTGGATATCACTGCTGACGTAATGCGCCGTTTGCTATCGTCATTCGCCCCGTTTGCTCGATTAGTCTCACTCGTGCTGCTTATGGGCAGAATTCTTTCGCACATGCGAGCGATTGCGTTCTTTCTCTATTCGGCGCTCATATATGCAGTTGAAAATGCACTCCAATTGTATCACTCCTACTTTTACTTGTGTCGTATTTATTTATCCATATTTTCTACCAACTTTATTTGCATTTCTAGAAGGATTTGACTGTTGCTCTTGTTTCTACCACTCGGTGTGTTTTCCAGGAAACATCGCTACACTCATCGTAGAGATTTCTTCTTCTATAATAATCTAATAATTCAGTGATTTCCTATTTGTTCTAAGCTGAAGTTTGCTTGAATCTTGCAAGTTCTTAATTTTTTGTTGCATTGACACTTATTGGTTATTCTCTTACCCTTTTAGTTGGTCTTTTCCTCAAATACTTAACCAATCTCACCTCTCACAAAAAATTTATCCCTTCCCTTCCATGAAAGCTTGATAACCGACTGTGAATGCAGTCGTGAAAACGAGTGGTGCCTGAATGATCCACTATGAGTTAAATCCTTCAACTTGTATGTCTCACACATTAAACAACAGTCGGCTCCTTCTTTGCGATTTTTTGTAATATTAAGGAAACATGAACGGTATTATATGCATACATTTTTTGTGATCCAGTGAGGAGTTGTGAGGCATGATTGTATTGACGTCACGACTTGCACCACCCTACAGACGTCATCACTATGACGATACAAATAAAAACGAGGAGTATGGGAAGTATCGGAGACTCAGACCACGATCTGTTATACTCCGAGCAACACTTATCTATCCACGCCCTCATACAGTTGCTCCCTTAGCATTGGGAAACGTGAGCGGCTCAAAACTCGATCTTTTTTAGCAGCGACGTTTAGATCACTTCAGAAATTGAAAGGCACATTTTTCCGAGAGATACCCTAACATAAGTTCATATTTGAAATTATGATTCAAATTTCATGAAATATTGAGTGAAATCTGATAAAAAAAATGTTATGTTCGCATAATGAAAATCCGCTGGTAGGAAGCCTTCCGTGACCTCATTGATGTGCCTGATGGGCATGAATCGAGGATGAGAGAGTGAGTTGGAGTGACATAACGAAATTGGCAAATTGTGCTCAGTGGGCCAAAAAACGAGTTGCGTCAGAGAGTGGTGCTAAAAGTGAGCCCCTCTTCGATTCTCGCATATTGTGTTCTCGTGCTTCTTTATATCCGTTGCGCATTTCTCTTGCTCGAGTTCTTCACCACTTCATGCGAATGAATAAAACTGAGAGAACTTTGAGATACCGGTTTAACCCTTCTTCTCTCCTGGCACGACCAAGGTCATGTTCGGATTTAACGAGAGCTCTTCAGTTAGTGTTTAAGTACATGTCGTAGCTATGCTCACAGTGGTGGTGGTATGGCTTCTTGAAGAAATCAGCGTTCGAATTTTCTCAAGTGCAGCGTACTTGGAACTATCAGTCACGTTATTGACGTGCAGCATGTTATTTTTTATTGCCTCTTTAGAGACTTTAGTCGATCTTAAGCAGGAAGTGTTAAGCTAAAGAGACTTCCAACCAATAGCGGTGATGAAAAATACTGTGGGGAGGGGGATGGAGGAGCGGAAAGGAGGAACAGTGAAGTACATGAATGTACCAATGAGCTATATATGTTACATCATTTCGGTGTATTAGAGAATTGGTATGCGAATGCCCTAAAAGTGATTCACTTTCAACGAGCAGAGGTGTTTATTTGAAAAGGGGGAGCGGATATAAAATTTACTGAGAACGTCACTATCTCACTGCAGCGGTTTCCGACTGGAGCGGCACGTAGGCTAACGTATATTCGCTTTAATTCCGATGCGTTGTGCAGTTTTATTTCAAGAGGTCTAATGTGACGATGCTATGTCTGAGTATATGTGAATGGGTTTGTTTTTCTGGTCGTTTCAACGAATTCACTGCAAAATCTACAACGGCGAAATTATTTGGGTGTTGGATTTGCAATACAGGATTATAATTCTTAAGTACATTATCGCCGCACTGACGGCTAAAGTAAAGGCGCCATAATATTTTCATCTACAGGTTTGTTCTGCAACTGATTTGATATTCGTTCGGTCAGCTAAAGAACCTTGTTTTAGGCGTTTTGCAAAGGTTAAGTATTTGCTTTAGCGTCTACGTGTGCATGTGTCTGTCTGTTAGTTTCATTTCGCAAACAGAGATTTGATGGTTCTTATCTGCATATCGTAACTCCGCATTCTCGATGAGTTGTTGGCGTTGAAGAGGTAATCAAATTTGCCTTTCGTATTTGTTCTGCGAATGGTTAGTTATGGTGAACTGAGTTTTACTGTGCAGGACTTATGCAAACGCAGAGTTTTTTTATGGAAGTTCTATTGTTAAGTATTTTTAGGAGTTTTTATGGATGTTGTTAGCCCAATTGGCTGCTGGGCGGATGTGTAGAAGAGTATATCATTCCTCCTCCTTCGAACGCCTCTCCAACTATTTGCTTACCCATTTGGACTTACGACTCTTAAATGTTACGTTACGCCTACCTTGCCGTTCGTGACATCCCATACTGCTTCTGTACACCTGTTCGATCTTCGCTTTTTGAATCACCCCTCTTGATAGCTAAATTACTCACTAACGGGATTTCCGGCCATCGTCCATTCGCCAGTTGCCTCGCTCAGTAGAGGTGGATCCACAAGCGGATTCGTATCATCCACTTGAATTTTATAGGATGCTATCTGTCTAGCCAGGCCAGTATCTCTGAACGACGTCACAAAGGTCGTTAAAGTTGAAATGAGTTTTCTGCGACATCATTGAGATCGCTTTCATTGCAGACATCCTCGCTTCCTCCATAAATACTCTATATTATCTATTGTTTTTTGAGGATGAAGGCACTTTGCTGTTGGAATGGCAAATACGAAAACCTTTTATCGTCGGTGGAATTACTAGAGGAACACCTTAAATATAGTTTTACTGATGTTTAGTAAACGAAAAANCGTCGGTTGGTTCACGCCTGCTTATTCTGCATATTCGCAGGCGACCGTCATATCTGACGGTCCTTCGCGACCCTTCCACCGCATCGAGCTGAGCGGTATGAAACCGACCGCTCAGCAGCCGCCCAACGACACCGACCGAGAGATAATCGCCTCCATAAATACTCTATATTATCTATTGTTTTTTGAGGATGAAGGCACTTTGCTGTTGTCGGTTCAGATAGGAANCAGACATCCTCGCTTCCTCCATAAATACTCTATATTATCTATTGTTTTTTGAGGATGAAGGCACTTTGCTGTTGGAATGGCAAATACGAAAACCTTTTATCGTCGGTGGAATTACTAGAGGAACACCTTAAATATAGTTTTACTGATGTTTAGTAAACGAAAAATTTCTGGTTTCGCGTGATCATTGCTTTCATTTTAGAGCACTTGCAATGTTTTGAATGTGTAAAAGTTTTTTTCTCCATTATTCCTTAAATTCTTTCCAGAGAGTATTTTTTCCACATCCAAGCGATGATCTGTCTTTCCTATCCCATCTGCGTAGTGAAATATTTCTAGTGAATTGTTTCGTTTTTGAAGAATATCCTAAAATAAACGGTAATTAGTAGGTTGTATGCACATAAATATCGATACTTCAATGTATGTCCAAACTTCGATGTGTTTCTTCTCACCTTTCCAAGCATCCCTTACCTTTGTGCTGTAGTTGCTTTATTTGTTGATTTGTTTGCGATCTGAAGATGTAGATCACTTTTCGCTAATAAATAAGCCTACGAAATGGCCAATTGAAATTCCTCGGCATTTCACTCGATGCGCTTATGCTGCATTTCTCTCTATTGAATTTCTGAAATTTTGGATTGTCTTTGCCCTTTGTGATTCCACAGACAAATCCGAATGTCTGTTTGTGTATTTGTTGGCTAATCATTTCTTTGTTTGAGTGGCGCTTAACTGCTGTTATCCACTTATTCGACCAACTAAGCACGTTTTTATTGAAGTGACGCCATCGAACTCCCATGCAGTTCTAATTGCAAATTGCACTTTACATCACTCGTTTTGTTGTTGGCTCGATCGATGCACCGAGAAAAATTATATTGGAGCATTCAGCTGATTTCATATCTGTTCGCACCACTCTTTGTTTCCGCGCACACAGACGATCACATACATGTGCACATAGATGTATGGCTTAAACGATATATATATATATATATATATATATATATATATATATATATATATCGTTGACGGCACTTGTTTTTAGGCGCATTATAATATGTAGCACGATTGTTTGTTGATGCTATGAACCTCGGAATACAGCGAATCAGATACCGACGTTTGTATTATATTTGTTTATTTATGTTTATATAATTTCGATGATTCCATGATACGCACTTCCCAAAAATTTGGAAATTGCTATAACCCTTCATTCATTATTACTCCTCTCCCGCTTAAACACCCTATCCAGAAGTATCGACAAAACATTCCAAGGTTGCAGCTGTTTTCTTCGTTCTTTGCCTTCGTACACCAGTCACCACCAACACAATATAACTGCGCTCTCAACTGCCCACTTCACATTAGGAGTGCATAAAAAAGTGTCGTCCTCGATTACACTTCTTTTCAGAATATTCAGAACGCGTACAAGTCCCAAATCTTTTAAACGCTGCATTATGATGCATGCACACTCCGAATAATGCGCATATGTGCATGCATGTGTGAATACGAATATAAACATGTATCGCATCTCTCACCTCGATTTCTTCCCCATGAATTTCACTTCACGCATCCATGTTGGGAAATTGCGAGTACTTCAAGCCCTCTCCTCTCGAGTACACATCCTCACTCGAATATTGTGAATAATACAAGCCTGAGCTTATAAACTATAAGGCATGTTACATACCCACACATACATTTATACTCACACGTGCATATAGTTTTCCAACTTTACATGTTCTGACTGCTTCTGCAAATGAACCATCGAGGAGTCCCTTCTCACTCTCCACTGCGGCAGTGCTGGTGGTGTTTTTCTGGTCACGTCGCATTGTATGGCACGCATGTGTGTGTGTCTCTGTTTGTGCGGTGCGATTTCGGTGGCTTATTTGCAGGTCGAAGTCCTTTTACTTGTCTTGCTTTTGTTCCATCAGCGCCACTTCCACTGAGGTGCTCGCTTTTCCGTGTGCGAATGAATGCACTGATATAACTGCAGTGTTTAAGATGCAGAATGGTTGGAATTTTCGTTATTCGTGATTGTAGTTGTTTGAATTGCTGAAACAGAAGTGCACAGAAGAAATACTCTGTGATATGATGGTCTCGTTATTGGATACGACAGTGGCGCTGACAAGGGGTTCGGAAAAGAAAGTGATTATTGCATGCTCCGAGATAGGAGATATCAGATGGTGAGAGGAGCACTTCCGGTTCGGAAAAACTGGGATTTTCGTGGAGAGAAATTAAGCGTCATTGTTAACAATAAGCTCACCGCAACAACCTCTCCCACACCTCATTTTCTTGTGTGAACTGCTGATTGACGGGCTGAGCAAAAGTGTGTTAAACATTTTGATTATGAAACTAGTTATAAAATAAATTATGAAAGAATGTAGAATGTTTTCCATCGGTTGCCTCAGTGTGTGCAGAGAATGTGATTGCTGGGGTTGTTCATTGATATGATCAACTNCAGTGTGTGCAGAGAATGTGATTGCTGGGGTTGTTCATTAATATGATCAGCCTCTGCGAAACCCTCGGTAATTCAGGCAAGATATTTTGATTAACCTCTGCAGGTGGAATTGATTTTAAAAAGTACTAACCTCTGACTCATGTTGTAAATAACGCGTCATTATTGTTGAGTCATGCGAAATGCGTTCAGGTGCTGGTACATAAAAATATGGGAAATGAAATCCCTTAGGTGACTGTGGACTTTGTTTTCGATTTCTTATCATTACCAATCGAGAGCAATGGCATCTTGGAGGAACCGAGCCGACCGACCCTTCCACATTCTAGTTTCTTCATGTGTCAAACGCTCGCTTAGCTCAATTTGTCAATGCAATAAATACGAACCTTCTTGTTCGCCAAAGTATGTGCAATCTCTCATGAATTTGCTTGAGATGAACTAAATTACTTGTTGAGGTGGTTGCCATGCGGGAAAGGGGGAGGGAAGGCGGAAAAGGAGACGCAGAGACCCACATCCTTTCTTCGTTCTTGTAGCCTTACGTTCCCACTCGCTGTGATAGAATGGACTTTAGGGGTATCAAAAATGTTAGAAGTGAAGTTCAGTTTCCAGTCGCAGATTACAGTAAAAGATGTTTTGCTGTTGCATAGATAAGGCTGCCATAGGGTCTGGCCGTGGTCAGCTTCTACGACCAACTAATTGTTTTAGTTGGTGCTACCCACTTTGTGGATGATCTTCATGAAATCTTCCACGGAGTCACTTCATCGTGATCCCACTGGATGGATGACTGATTCAGGTCATCGAAATGCTAATACTATCCATCGTTCACAGTCTTTATGATGAAATTTATTACTCTCTCGTAAATATTCTCCGTTCACATATCTGCTATCACTGTGTTGTTGAAGCAGAAGTGTTCATAAAAGATAGCACTGAGTGCATTAGCTGTAACAGACTTTTATCAGTTGGCACATCTCCTGTTGTGCTCACTGAATGAAGCGTTCTTCGAAATCTAGTTTCGAATCGAAGTGCACCACAAGTCCTTGATGCCCTTGTTTGCGTCGAAGATCGCCCTACCTAAGTTACTTGTTCTGCTATTTGCGTTTACCGGTTTAATTTAACGTTTCGAATTATCTTTTCATGCCAAACGCTGCAGTCGCAGTCTTCTCATCTAGCACAGAGCCTCTGTTATGTATGTATGTGGAGTTCTTTATGTTTTGGAGTTCTGGCTTACATTCCTGAGAGTTTCTATCCTAAATACACTGCATTAAAACAACAGGTAATTAGCAAATGCGAAAAAACGGAGAAGCAGGAGAAGGAATATTGGATTGCCGTTTTTGGCAACTTGGTACTCAATATCAAACATTCAGGTAGTTATCCGAAGGGCTGTGTTTGGTTTTTTCTCTTGCAAAATAAGAAGCGAGCAGTTTTTTGTTGTTTGTCTGATGTGATCCGGCACTCCTAATCGCATTTTTCAATCCACAAGATCGTAAACCTAATTCAAATCAAGTTATACTGTCAGTGCCAGATTTTGTTTACTTATTGCCTCATGCAGCTTGCCTATTAATTCAATCAGCGCCGTCCTTTTTGAATGGTTCTGCCTGAAACAATTCGCTAATCAGAAAGTGTGTTCCTTTTTGTTTATAAATTCGTCTTTTATAGCAAACTGATTGGTCTGAAATATTTGCTTCATGTCCTGCTCCTTTCCCGTTGTGAATGAGACGTAGCTAGGCCACTTCAGGAATTTTATGAGCGTCTGCAGATAGTTTTCTTAGATAGCATCAGTAAATAACCGTCGAATGTAACCCTGCATCAACTTGCTTGTGAGATTTATTGTATTGTCTGTGCCAGGAGGCATGCTCAAAAGCTTTCGAACAACATTTCCAAGAATTTCCACATAATATGTCAGCGCTGATTTCACACTCATCCCTGTCCTTTTAATGCTCGCCAACTGTACACTAACATCTATCCACGTTTCCAACCACCATTTCCACATTTTCGGAACGATTTACATGAAGTGCATTTTTGTTTTGATTCATTTTTGTTTTGATTTTCTTCCACAAGAGTTCTATGATATTTCTTCTTATCGGGTTGTACTCTTGAAGTAGCTATATGTTTTTTGGGCGATAGCCGACTGAGATACATTTTTCTATAAGTAATCATCTCAACTTCATCTGTGAAGCTTATCATCCGAGTGTTTTTAGCTTAAATAATGGAACATTTTCACCACAATATAAACTGATATTTTCGTAGAATGTTCTCGGAACTTCATTATTGTATTTATAAAAGGCTTGCTTCCTTCAAAAATAGGATGATGAAGTTGCACCCTCATACTTTCTTCTGAGTCGGTGTTTTAACCCCTTCCTTACATATCGATTTTCCTAGGAATTCTTTCGGTGTTTTTTTCTCCTTTTTTTCTGCTGGTTTCTCATCGAAAAGTTGATATTGATTGGCGATCTTTTCTATTGACCAATCTCAGCGAAGAACAGCATGCTTTGATAATTGTTTACAGCTGAAACCTCGAGTAGGGTATTCTGAGGTTCGCGTGCAAACACCTCATCCATCACTGCCAATTTTTTTCACGCCAGTATGCAATCTTACGAGAGGGATCCTTTCAACAGCTGGAAAATTTTGGCGAATTGTCGTAAGTGGGCAGTGGTCACTAAATATGAGCTCACATGTTTTCGTGGATCTTGTGGCTATTTTCACTGACATCCAAGTAAACGAATTTTCAATCACATTAATTGATCGATCTTTGAAAACTTAGAAGTTTATTCCATCTATTGACAATGCTCGCTGCGTCCAAGGGAATATCTCTACAGCTGACTTTTTGCCTTTATGACTCTCGTTTATTCTAAGCTCTGAAACATCCATAAAATATATTTAATACACGTACCTTCCTCATGGTGACATTACTGTCATCCAGTCAGCCGGATTTGTTGGCTTTTAGAGCAGGTCTTTCACTTTGGAAGAAACGTTGTGGGATTTCATGGTGTGACATTGTGCTTTTTCGATATATATTCTCTGTTCATTTCATAGCCTTAATGG
>JAARMF010001299.1:0-28915 GCA_022844705.1 Toxascaris leonina | reverse complement strand
CCCCCCCCCCCCCCCCCCCCCCCAACCGAAAAACGATGACCCTCCTATTCATTTTTCCAACGTTGCAGCGAACTCTCTCGAAAAACTAATTCTGCAAATTGCACTCTTGCAGTAGGGGAACAATTCTGTTCCAGTCCATCTGCTTTTAACGATGTGTCACTATTAATTCAATCTATTTTCGTTATACCATAGGAATAAAAAAATTATCTTTATGAAACATAAGTGACTGCTTCATGGTCGGAGTGATATGACTGTGTTCTAATATTGTACTTCAACATATCAAACGGATGGCTATAAAAAACACCTGAGAGGTAGCGAAGAAATGACTCCAAATTAAAGGGAGAGGGCGAATTCACAAGCAATTCCTAGGATTTTTTCCCTTTTTTTTCTGATATTTGCGCTTTCTTCTCTCGATGTGCTATCTTTAAACCTCTGCAATATATGATGTGAGAATGCATTTGACTATGTCAATATCGCTTAACCACTACACCAGTATCCAGTTTAAACCCATTTGAATTATTTAGACTCATTCATGCTCGAAGAGAAAATAAACTCATTTCTTTCTTGTAAATCCAGTAAATATTTGATCCATTACATGCAATTACTGCAAAGGAAATAATGGACGAATGCCGAAGCCGTATAATGACCATTCATTGCCATATACCATTAAGGTTGCATTTTGTGGCGATATACTAAAGCCAGTATTCTTTGATCTTTGAGCGGCAATTGAAAAATACAAAGCTTGACGCGCTTGATTGAATGTGCAACGCGGATAACACAATTGTTGCAACCGATGAAGTGAGTGAGTGATGAAGAACGCAACTCTGTTGGGGATCATTTAATACGATTTGTGATTGGTTATAAAGCTGCAGCGGTTATTTTATTTACAAAGAAGTTCAGCTATCACATTACGGAAGAGTAATTCCCACTACCATAACCACTTTCACTGTGCCCCCTCCCCCTTCATCCCTCCCCATATAGTATATGATCTTCCCGCTCCGCATCAATATTAATGAAACGGCACTTAAAAGTAAATATATGCAAAATTAGGATTGGAGGATGGCGTTCATTTCATTTCTCAGAAATATTCCAGATTATCAAAGCATCTTATACGCTAAGCATTAAAGAAACATTCATTCACCATTATAAGGGAATTCTCAACCTCGAAACACTTTAGTTAAGAATGTTGAGAATTAAACGAAAATAAATATTTATTTCATTATCGATTAGTTATTTGATATTTTGATGAATAATAAAAAGAAATCTTTTAAGAATTAATATCGCATTCCGATAATAGCATAATAAAGAAGAAAATATATTGAGTGAATGGCAACATTATGTAAGTGATGTAGTTGAATGGACGATAGCAATGATGTTTACATTATTCTAATACCCGAATCGAGACAAATCATTCAAAGATTTTATGCTCGAAAGCATCAAATCTGATGGTTCTATGATGTGAATTGAATAGCACAAGGATTATTTCAATTGCTTGCTGCATCGCTCATCATTGTGATATTCGTCGTTTTGCAATATAGAATATTGCAATTTTGCAACGAATTTTATTGCAGAGAATTTGCATTAAATTCAGAAAATTCAAAACTATATAAAGCTCTAAGTTTGTGAAATTGAAAATAACACCTGAAGGAATAATTCAAAACGATTTTTCAGCAGTTTTGAAATCAGCAATAAACAAATGCAAAACGATTTATGCTCAATATAACATTCGTAAAATATATGCAACAGAGAAAATGAAATAAACACCCAGGGGCATTACTTGTTATCATATACGATATTTTCAACTTATAAATAGAATTCAAATAGCACAGACGAGAGAGCTTATCGGCTGGATGCAGTCAACGAAGCGCTGCTAATCATCATAGCAATTGCATTTCAACAAGCGATTCAATTATCCTCTATGTTATGCTATAGCAATTTTGTTTAAAAACTTTACGCTTTAAAGGGGGATTGAACCCCGGATATTTATTGCAGTAAATTTATCTCTAAGAATCTCACAACGTTACCTTATTTCGTTCATTTTGTTTATGATTTATTTCAATGATAAACGTTTAGTGCAAAATTACGCAAACCGTCCGACTCTAAGTGCTTTTTTTTGGAGTTTCAAAACTAAATTAGCGAATGATGTAATGCTGAACGAAAAGTGAAAGAAAACAATTGTGTTACAGCGAAACGCATCCATCTAATAGTCTATAGTGCTGTAAACGTCGACCACTTCGATAAATCTCGAGATGTAAATGCCACAATGTGATGGAAGTTTAGAAGAGAATATTCGCTCATTGTGATGCGAAGAAATTTTTGAAAAACATCAATTTGTGAAAATAAACATTGAGATGAATTGATTGAGAATTTGTCAAGTTGACTCGAAAATATTGGATGCAAAGAAATTCCGAACCTATATTATCGTCAATGAAATAATAGATTAGATCCATTTGTGCTCTCAAATGCAAATCAAATGAATAGAGCCATTGGAATGCACATAGCAATGCAAGAACGTTATCGTAGAAATTAGCTTGTTGAATCTCAATTGAAGGCGAATCTTCTTTGTTACCTATAAGCGGTGATCTTTGACGGTGATTTTTTCATTGAATTTTGATGAATGTACATATGAATAGTGGAAAAGATTGTGATCATTTATGACAAAGAAAAAGATTTTCCAATTCGGAAAGTGATCACTTTTTTTTTTAGTAAATATCAGAAAATTGTTGACACGAATTGTGACGAGAATACAGTCTTTTTGTTTTGGCAAACATAAAATTCTTTGCAACGCTGACTCGAAAAGTTCAAAGTTCAATTTCTACCAAATGCAACGTTCATCATGGAATGCAAATTGTAGGCTTGAGAAATTGTAGGTAACCATCAGCATCATCTTGGGGGCTTGAAAACAAAGTGAAACCACTCTCTCCCAACCCTCCGCCTTTCCCCTATTCGGCAAGATGGACCTATTTATGGGGGTCATGGTGCGGAGAGGAATCTGCATAGACAGAATCAGTGGAAGTGAGACATTATAGGTGAAGCCGAGAGTAGCCGTCTGGTATAGAGGTGAACAAGGAAACGATCGAATAGGGGAAGGGCAACTGACCGCAGAGTGGCGAGCAGTTTTGTAGCGAAGGGAAATGCGAACGCACCGCTATGCAGACCCGCAACGCGGCACAATGGAATCGCAGAATGGGTGACGAGAGCACGGCATCTGCAGAGGCCCTAGACAGACCCTTGCGCACGCACAGGTCGAGACGCGAGGGGACTGTTCACTTCTAGTTTGGCCCTCACCGAAAAGGCATCCTTCCTGCAGCTAGTTCACACTCCTTCCCCACCTTGCAACCCACACCTATTAGTGTCGTTCACAAAGGTTCCAATCAGTGTCGTGTGGGCTCTTCAGGGTATCGTTGACGAACACCTATCTCTCAAAGGTTTTTTGTGCAAATAGACATATTGACATTCGTGGAACTTCCTCGTGAAGTTCAAAGTTCAACTTTTTTCACTTGACTGTGATGATGTCTTGCTGGTGAAAACAGCAATGTCTTTTGCTATATTTGCTCGCAACGAATCGCAAGTGATTACATGTTTCATCGAGCAAATAAATGAGGCTAGTTTTGTGCATCAGCTGAGGATTTTCGATTGAGGCCTTTATCTGATTGTAAGCCCTCCCCCACCCACTCCCCACCACCTGCTAGGTTTTAGGCTCTTGAAAATTCCCTTCAAATCCTACTGAACAATATTTTTTATCCACAAATTTCACGTTGCATTTTTCACATCGAATTAAAAAGATGCAAATGGCAAGCGTAATCGATGCATTTAATTCTATTGCGTTTATTCGACAGTCTTGATCATGAGTTGTTGTTATTCCTCGTTATTTACCCCCATTCTATGGCGTTTGCAGCAGTGCACTGAACCTAAAATATGCACTACAAAACAAATGTAACTATTTATGACTACTTGTATGATACACTGTGATCCTTATTTTTTCCGGACGGGAGGGCGTTAAATAAAGTATTACTGTGTGCCTCCATTATTGTACAATAAAGGCATGTTACTGTTGCTGTCCAATGCGTTTCTGTTGTAAATGATGTGGAATCTATGAGACTCGAATATATTATTGTGAAGGAATTGTTAGAAATCGATAGATTGCAAATCAATGACTCTCTAAAATGAACGAATGTCCTTTCTGAGTGAGCATCCCACATCGTCGATGTTTTTCGTTGCAAGAGTGCAGCAACTGCCCATTACAGCTCAACAATGCAATTCACTTGTATAGTCGTCTCATTGTGACCCACAAGGTCGAATACGTTGATTGATACTTAACTGCCGATCCACAATATGCATAACATTACACTTATAATACAATGTGAATTGAGGCAATGAGAGAATTTGAGTGGAATGTCATTGAGCGGAACGAATGCTTAATTCCGAGCCGATTGCTTTTCATAACGATCGCAATGTCGTTCTTCTAACGCCAACATGTCGTTATTTGTGCCGATGGTCTATTTCTCATCCCAAAATCGAGAATTTGCTAACATTTTGGACATTTCAGTAAACATTTTGGCGTCTTGTTTATCGATGAAATTTTTTTTGCCACAATCTTAGGTGAGTGTCATGGCAATTAGCAAAATAGATTACAAAATAAATAAATTATAATACAAATTGTGAAGTTAATTTATTGCAAATAAATGAATTATGCAGTAATATATCGAGAATATTTATAAATATTTGCTATTTTTTATGTATTTTGCTGGTCAACTGTGTAGTTATAACAATTTCATTTTTATGAGCGATGTTATTTGTGAATAATTATTAGTTTATAATCAAAGAAGTGGCAAGAAATCTTTCATGAAGTCAATAGCCTGCGGTATGCAAGTCTTTCCTATTTCCTGTATATCGTGTTGTATATAATAAAAATTTTTCCGAAATCTATGGGGATTGCGTGGGCAAAGAAGGAGTAAAAACGGATATTAAGCCGAAAATTGCGATTTTTCCAAACATTCGGAGACGGAAAGCTCTCCAGCTCCACTGCATTAGTAACGTAAATAATGAAATCTGTGATCTTTCAAGCAACGGTGCCATACGATGATGTCTTCTACACTCTACTAAAAGGGTATTAACAATTCACTTTTTCTTATAAAATTTATTTAGATGTAATGTTTGGCTCGAGTTACATGCATATAACTTAACTGCAAGACACTTAGCTGCGACGTTTGGATATTAAGTTGGACGCTGTTAGCTGACTTCCATTTTAAAAAATCACATTGGTATAGGAACGATTGTCGACTGAAAGGAATGACAATTGGTAATGACTGGTGGGGCAAAGCTTTATTGGCGGGAGATGATTGCTAAAATAATATTGTGAGCTGAAGAATTCAGCTTATCAGAAGCCACCTTAGATGTATATCCTTCCACAGTATTTCATAAGGCATTCTACGAGAATGTTTTTAAGGAGTAATTTCAAATGAAGTTCACAAAAATTCGAATTTCAGCTTTCCATTGGAAGTGAAATCTTTTGGTGGAAATTTGAAAAATTCACTCAATCAACGGAAAGATCTTATATGCTTGAACCTCAAATAGATAAAGAGAGTTGATTACTTATTCATCGATCAATGCTAATGACAGAGTGAAACATCACCAAACGAGATGTTTGCATAGATGGGAGAGTAATGAAAGAGACAAAGAAAGAAAGAAAGATGAGAGATGAGGCGATTAAAGAGATGTGATAAGAAATAAATGATTAATTTCAAGGCCCACAAAAGGCGGGTCTTCTCCCCTAAGCGTAATCTATATGCGAAAAACATATCAATCGTTCTCGTTATCCAAATTGATTGTGAGGATCGAAGCTGTTTGAAGTGCCGCAGATCCAACAGATATCAATGTTCGATTTCAATAGAAGATAAGTGAAAATCCTTTGATATCAGTGATATGATTATGCTTTCTGCGCTTTTTTTTTTGCTGCCCGAGTAAAGTTTTCAAACACCAAAACTTATTATATATTTTAAATTTATATATCCGTCCAATTTATATTCGTAGCATATAACTCAATGAGTTCTGAAAATACAGTGTTGATTTTTTTGATGCTTATCCAAACAAAAAAAAGCACCTAGTGGAGGATATAACTGAGAAAGCCTTCGTATGGAGGTGATGATGGGTTCATTGTAGTGATTCGGTTGGATACGTTGTTTGTGTGATGGTCACTAGATGCCACATAAAAAAGCCTCATTTGCGGCGAAATAGTTCCGCAAAAACAAACCAATAAATGATTGTGAGGGTGAGGTAATGAGGCTGCAATATATAATGTCTAAGATTGACCTTGAGGAACACTCAAACAACCATCCAAAAAGTATTAACGGTTCACATTTTTCATACAATCATCCACATTCAAAATGATCTCCAATGGAGATTTGCATCTATAACGAATAGACATCAAACAATCGGCCATATCACACTATACCAGTGTGTTCATATCTTTCCGATCACTACTATCTTATCAGTCGATCAAATCCACAGTCAAAAGAAAATGCGAAGACAACTCAGTGATTGAGAATTTCCAGAAATGCTTTGAGCAAATATTAATTTCCTTTATTTCAGTGCTCGTCATTGGCAACTTTTAGAGTATATCGAATCTGTAGCACATCAATTAGTTATTTATTTCCACTTCTCTGAACAAAAACCCCTATATCGATATTTTGCGGATGGAAATCAACAATTAATGATGGAGGAGACTATCAACAAATGTCTCTGATGAAAAGCGATTCTTATCGAATTAGCTGAGAAATAATAAAGTTGTTGAGAGTGCTGGCTTATCTCTATGAAATTGTGGTTTCGCCTGATTGAGAACTTCTNTTTTGCCTGATTGAGAATTTCCAGAAATGCTTTGAGCAAATATTTAAACAGAAACGCTTTTTAAATAATTTTATCTATCACTATTTAGAACCCAATCAATTGATAAGATTAAGTCCATTCCAATAATCATTCATAAATCCTTCCGAAAGTAGTTCCGTAAAGTCAGATAACAAGTAGTGAAGCATCCATTGTGCATATTGTTCATAATATGTGCATAAAATGTGAAATCATCTGAAAAATTTTGATCGGCTGGACTGGTTTGGCCATTTCGCTATCGACCATCATATATTTATTTTTGGAACTGGAATGGTCAGGGCATTCATCGATAAAGTTTCGAACATCATGAACTGTCATTCACCGACAAATTGGAACGATTGAAATCGATAGGAAATTATGTAAGGAATTTTGAGTGTTTTATGAAGGCGTTAGAAATATTGTTGATACACTTTTTACAAATTTATGAAAAAAAAATTTAATTTCGGCTTCTTCTGCTAGCCAAATGTCAGGATTAGGAAACCAATACAGGCCTGTGCTCTAGGTCGACGTAACGAATTTCAACATTTTTTCGGTTTTGGGATAAATCTGATGAAAACGGAAGGAAATGTTGCAATTTTATACAAGTGTATATATATATATATATATATATATATATATATATATATTTGTAGTGTACATGTCCAAATGCTGCTCGCAAAGATGCACAAAAGCGGTAATTGTCCTGTACACCAAAATGATCCGATCTTTTGCATTTTCGAAAATTTTTTACTTAGTGATTCACTAATTGTGTAATTGTTTCTGGAGCATCACAACACATGAATCGTCAAGATGTTCAGTCGAGGCATCCATTCGAATGCCCATAATGTCTCCATTACTGACCATAGAGCAAACCCGTTAAGATATCCCTACATTAATGATGCTTTTCTTTTGCGCCACTAACATTTCAAATAGGTTTATATGTGCTATCGCCTCAAATCCATTGATGTAACTATACAAAAAGTAACTGTATAGAGTGAAACGTTTATGTGCTCATAAAAAAGAGAATACAAAGAGAAATGTTTTCGCTATTTTTATTGAAGTGAATTGTCTAAGGATGTGAAATAAGCGAGAGAATGAATAACTCCAATCAGAAATGCTAAGCATCGCTTTTCAATCACGTCATTCGGAAACAGCCTCACCGCAGCACAAACTGACAGACAAAAAAATCGGCATCTTTTCATCTTCACAGTTATAATGTTCTACCGATCAGCGGCAACCCGTGAGACTCGAACAACATTTGCAGAGAGGAGAAACAACTGCGAACACTATAATTGTGGGCGTGAGAATGACATGCATCCAAATGTCAATGGGCTTGTTACTTCCGCTATACCTCTTAATCGATCATTCACTTTCACATGAAAAATACACTCACATTGGGAATGAGAATTATATATATATATATAATATATGGCCATAAGCATAGTGAAAGGCCTGAAACTTGAAAATCGCTCAACTACCGCGAGGAAGAAATTTATCGTTTATCTTATGAATTTGATACGAAATTCTCTGGTGTTTATTTTTCTGTGAGAAGAAATTTTTCTAGTTGAAAGAAATTTCCCTTTATACTTTGCTGATGCTCTGAAGACAGCCATGTGGAATGCACCAACTTTATGAAATCATGCACCTATCGTTTCGTATAGACTCCGTATTTATACCCACACGTGTATATTTATATTTATATCTATATTTATGCATCCATATTTATATCTATCTATATCTATTCACATATATTTACATTTATATCCGTACTCATATTCATATATAATGTGGCATTTGCTTTCTGTTGCAAGAAAACAATTTTTCACGCTAAGTAAACTGCAGAAAATTCGAAAATTCCTCTGAATTATCCCTCTCCTTTACCAAAAAACTATGACAGATGGCTATTCCTCTCATACAATAAATCCAAATCGCCCATCAAACAAATGGAAATGAATATTGCACGCATTTAGATGAAGAAATATTGCAATCCTACACATAGTCTCACGCAAGTATATGTACTTGCGTAAATTACACTTCAAAGAAAGCTCATTATCGACATATTCGAATCGTTGAACGGTGGGTTCTCTTTTCTATTTGCAGTCATTAAATTCCTCGCTTATTATAAAATGCTTTCCTATAGGCAACTCTGAGTATCTTCTACTGTGATTCGATTTCATTCTCCTCTTCTAGGTAATATTTCTGCATGATGAGACCCTTCGTTTTTGCATTCCAAACAACCTGACCTAATGAGTGGCAATAAAGTTTGGTTAGACCTGATTACATATCTCTTACACAAATTCTATTAATCGTAACTTTATATCACCTCAAATGCAACGTCGTGTACTTTTAGAGATGAGGATACAAAATCAAGGTACATAGGTACAGCAATTACGAGTACATACAATCAGAGATGAGCTCATAACATCACATACTATTAGAGGTTAGGTCGTAAGGTTAAGCACCGTTGGAAGTTAAGTTGTAACATCAAGTAGCATTAGAAATTCGGGCATATCGTATGAGCCGGAAGCTATCTACCCGATCCATCTGACATTTTTTTTCAATGGGCCTTGGCATCCTAACCCGTGATGTTCTTTCTACAACATGTGTTAGCACACTTTTGATATAACTATCCATCCTCAGTTTGTTAAAAATGAGCAAACGACGCACCATTGGTTCAAAGCCTCTGCTCTCTCCGATCTTCAAGAAACCTAACAACGCCATACCTGAACAACAAGTTGACTTAGCTTTTCCGCCTTGTTGCGTCATAATCTCTACGACGCGATTGCTGCATTGCTCCATCGTATTCACGCCATCAACCCCCTCTCATTAGGGTTCATTCCATAATTTCACTATTTCCGGCGAAGTTTTCTGTCATTTCACACATACAACAACTTACTTTTACAATTTTAAACACATAAAACATATACACTGTCAAAAATTTGTAAAACATCGCATATAATCGTTGCATATTATTATCACAACTTAGAAAGAGTCATAACTCTCTAATAAAACTCCTCTCTCTCTCTCGTAACTAGTTGACTCTTCAGAAATATTCAACAACTAGAAGACTCCAAGAGTTTTATTCGAGGTGTAAGAGTTTGCGGACAAACATGAGAAGGCAAATTATGCACGACGATATCTATAGAAGAGCGCAAATTAAAACCAGCTGTGACTCATTTGAAGCGATAATAGATCGAAATAATACTCCTTGCAGCACTGCGAACAGCATCTACTAGATGCCATCTTACCTCAGTATCACAACAGAACATGTAAGTTTTGTTTAGGAAGTCGTTGTGGGATCATTAGCAAGCTTGTACCCTATGGGTTTACGATTGAATGAACGCATGGGAAGTACTATGTTTCAGCAAGAATAAAACAGCGCATAAATGAAATTCGATTGTTACCGTTGATTTTTCCCAAATTTGTTTGCAATCGCTGACGTAATGTGCTGCGAGGAACCATTTCGGACAATAGAAGGGATCAGTTAGAGAATTTGGATGAAGAGGAAAAGTAAAAAAAAATGCGGAGGAAAGATTTCGTGCAAGACGATCCTCTTCGAAAAAAAAATGGGTAGAAAGGAACCATATTGATAAGAGAAGGGAGAAGATCGAGCTACAGCAGAAAAGCCAATACTTCGCAAGGTGAAATGGCGGCTTCTAGCCTGGGGAGAGCTCATTCAATGTGTGATTTGAAAAAGCATGGCGGAGAAGTGGTGGAGGATGAAGGAGGATGAATAGCTTAAAAGCAGCATGGAACGTATTGGGAAGGAGAGGACGAAAAATCCGGGGGAGGAGGGGGGGAGGGGAACTGGAGAAGATGGAATCTCATCCGGAGACGATGTGGAGATTCTAATCTTGACAAGAATAGGTAGTCAAAAGTGTTGGGAGATGTCCTATGTTAGACAGCCGATGCTTGCCTTCTACTGTGGAGCTTTATAAAAACTCATGAAATGAAAGAATGAGGAACGAGGAAGTCGGATTGAATGTTTTTTGAGGAGGACGGGAACGACATTCATTAGTGAAATTGGACTAAAAAACAACTTCAGTTGAAGAAAAAAAAAGTAGTGCTTAAGCGAAGAATGAAAGATTTTTGAATTTGTTCGTGGTTTTGCATCGCTTAAGAAGGGCGTCCTAGCAGTAGCACACAAAATTTCTGGAATCAACTAGATTGTGATAAGCATCGACGCTTAGACCTCAGGGGCAAATTACGATTACGGTTATTGCTTTGAGTATTGCAAATTGATTTAAGATTGCTGAAAAGCTTCACATACCTCACAAAATCAGTCCCAATTGAATACCCATTAGCAAATAATAAATGCACCGATTATCCTTTTAGGCGATTTTGATGTGTCGTAATTTGGTGGCCATTGTGCGAGCATCTCTCTCTCGTTCTCTCACCCTCTCCCTCCCTCCTCCTTCGGTCCTATCGTAGCACAATTATAGAAATCATTTCAAAATTTCATCGGTTGGCAAAAAAAAAAAAAAAAAAATTCAGCAAAGAATCGAGAAATGTCATTATGAGATATACTTAACGTGGGCAAAACATTGCATGAAAGCAATGCGAGCCACTCGATGCATATTGTGGAAGTTCTGCAATAATGAGTATTTAAATATTTATTTAGATATTTATAATTTTGTGCATTTTTGCAAGATTGCGAAAATTTGAGTGTCATTGCCGAAATATTAAAACGCCAACAAAAAATTTTTTATGCTCAAACGAGATATTAAAATTGATGGAATATAAAAGCTGAACACCACATTAAACACTTAAAATTAAGCTTGAGAATTGGACAAAAAAAGCCTTTTGAAATATTGCCAAATTCTGTGGCAAATTTGTTTTTCGATGAGTCAATCTACGCTTTTCTGTTGATTATCCAAATGCGCAATCGTAGAATGAGACAAAACCTTCTTGCGCACTAAATAAGCCTAAAATAGGAGGGCAGTTTATTAGATTAAATGCCTTTTAGCGAAATACAAATGCACAAGCTCATGCCACTCTCAATTTTTATAGAGAGGAAGGAGGTCACCCTCATTTCAATGGNCATGCCACTCTCAATTTTTATAGAGACGAGGTCACCCTCATTTCAATGAACGGAAATTGGTTTCAAGTATGAAATACGAATTTTTCGTGGAAAAACGTCATTTTTCCAAACGAAAGCAATGAAATTTCAATCAGAAAACAATAAGAGATAAGCTAAGATCGAGTGAATGTTTTGCTAAGCGACAAAGATAAGTAATCTTTGCGTAATTTATTCAAATTATGATCGGAAAGATGATCAGCCGATCCAATTATCCTCTTTTCAACATTTTTCTATTCTTTAGGTATGTTGATGTTTGGTATTATCACAATATTCGACAACGTCAAAGTGACTATATAAAAGTTGTGAATGTCGCT
Source organism: Toxascaris leonina (assembly GCA_022844705.1). Classification (NCBI taxonomy): domain Eukaryota; kingdom Metazoa; phylum Nematoda; class Chromadorea; order Rhabditida; family Ascarididae; genus Toxascaris; species Toxascaris leonina. The sequence goes on along the minus strand of JAARMF010001299.1, from coordinate 16,660 downwards.
GAAAAAAAAAAGTGAAGCTTTCTTAGCTTTAGTGATTGACAGCAAATTTTTTTTTAGCAAAGAATTTTCTCTTCGTCATCTCTTTCACCCATCAAGGTCATCTGATAATAAAATTTGCGGCGAGATAATATTTGCTATCGTTCTCGATGCTCATTTGATTCATCATCATTTTATAGTGCAATCATTTATAAACGATAGACGTACTGCCTGGCACTGTTCCCTTTTTCATATGCATATTCCTCTTTGTTCATTCGAATGCATCCATCGTTCCTCAAATTCTTTCAATTCAACATTGATAGTCATATTTCCTGGGAGAACTTCGGATGAAAGGCAACAACAAGTCATCAAATCCTTACGCTATTTGGCATAAAGAGGGATCGAATTTTTGGAGCTATAGCTTCAATTACTCAAACTATGCATTAATTGGCGAAATCCAGATGGAATTTATCAACGGAGTTTTCTTCCATCTCCGTCGAAATTCCAAAATTTCTGCCACAAAAATACTCTACACCAGCCCCAGACTATCAAAGACAATTGTCCTCTCCATTCAGAATCTAGAATATTGCAAACAATTGAAGNTTCTGCCACAAAAATACTCTACACCAGCTCCAGACTATCAAAGACAATTGTCCTCTCCATTCAGAATCTAGAATACTGAAATAATTTGCAACATGTTTACAGCTAGAAGAAAGAAATAGAGAAGGAGATCATTATCAACACTTGACAAGTCTTAATTATCGAATAATAAAGACATCGAAACACATTCTATAAGGCATCATCATAAAACGAGATTTCAAAATGACAATTGCGCACATTTCGAAGCGTACTGGAATCTCAATTAGAATCATTCATAAGGTGAACTTAATGCAAAAACTTTTATGTGACATTAAATTTGTTTGCATAAAATGGTTGTCGCATATCGAGCTCGTTTTTGCACAATTTATCAAATCTTAGAAGAGCATTGTGGGATCTCATTTCTCTCGTAGTAATCTATTCCAGCTTGAAGAGTTATATGCGAAAAGAAATTAAGCGGATTGCATCCGACCTGTTTGATTCGCAAGAGGAAGCTTTTTTGAATGTAGGTTTGGGAACGATTTCCCCACTGTAAAGTTGTTTTTTCATGGCCTACAGCTACAATACTATGAACAGTCATTGGCACCGATGTCAAGCTGTCGTAGAGTGTTGATGCTGTGAAGCTATTGCGACAACGCCTAGATTTCTTTTATTGCTTACAAACAAGAATTAGCGAGTAGAGAGAAGAATTCATTTCTCACGTCGGCAATTTATGACATATTTATTTAGCTGTTAACTTATACGGCTCTACAAAGCAAACTTGTGTGACTCATCACTTATTAATCTCGCAGCACTTAAAGATGGGTCAATGCAAACTCTTCCGTGACATATTTTGGCCAAGTATCTGCAATCGTTCTTTTGCAAACAGGCTTACTCACTTGTGCAACAATCTTATCTATAACCCGAACCTCATTAAGAAAATAAAGCGTTTAATATGGAGATGCGTCAAAACCTCAATTGAGAAACGGAAGAAATTAATGCCCAAAGCGGGTGAATTCTCTCTGAAGCTTCAAAAAGCCATTTAGCTGAATTCACTTCGGAATTTCGCGAGATCAATATCTACAGAATGAATCGACAAACGAGAGAAAAGCTGATCGTATCACAACTACGAAAACTTGTAATAACACTCTATTATTGTGAGATCATAGAGGCAACATCTCTAAACAACCGTTGCATCAATAATGAACTAAGCTGGTGTAAGCGGAAGTTAAAGAAAGTTTTCGTTTTACGCCTCTCAAACTCCACAATATATGGCAATAATCTCGCCATGTTATCACGAATAAATACAGGAGAAATGAGGTGACGAAATGTATTGTTGCTATTGGAAACAACAGAGAGCATAAAGGTGTTATTGTATAGCGACTGTTGATTATATAAAAGAAACTTAATATTTCTGGAGAGGTTTTTGTCTTTAGTTCAATTTACGCATCTAAACAAACTTATAGGATTTAGAATCGAGTAAGATGCATCGTTGTCCTTCCGAAGTATTTCATCCTTTTTTCTAAGGAACTGCGTGGAATGTTGATTCTTCATATCCTGAATCTTCGGGAAATTTAACTGATTGTATTAGTATATTGTATGATTGTTGGTAGTATAGTAAATAACATGTGCCAAGAAACTTTGATCTTATATAAGTGAAGGAGTTTAGTGATAGCGCTATCAGCTGATAATATTATGAGTGCACCTCTGATGCAATCACAGCATTATCAGCTGATAATGCCTCAAGTGCTTATCCATTTTTAGTGCGTTTTTTCAATTTCTGCACTTATCTGTACATCTCTATTATCGTTACTATGGTGTATTTTCTTTGGTTCGTATTGTTTGTTGTCTCATTTTTGAATTGCACTTTTGTGTTTATAATTGTTATTATTCGTATTGAAATTGCAATGCAGCGTTATTATAAGTGTTGTTTTCGTTCTCAACTTTCATGCGGCAAATTTTTTTAATCACCGAAAAACTTTGATCGAAATTTTCTTTTTGGAAAATTCCTGGAAAGATTATTATCGAATTTCCGCCGGAACTGAAGAAATATCTCCGTTGAGAGCAATTTTGAAGGAATTTTCGAATTCTTAATTAATACATCAGAATTTTTGGAATAATTTCACTTCTAGAGACGTTTAGAATAAAAAATAATTATTGCAAAAGATGGGCAAAGCATAAAAGATATTATCATTGAATCGAAGCAACGACTGCCACGTAAAAAAAATGTATTCAAAGCTCGCGAGGGCGGATTATGAGGTGTTGACCTGGGCCTATTGCACGAACCGATCACAATTGCTGATTGGAATATATCTGTGTATTTTCTCTTACATTTTGTGCTTCTTAATGGAAGTTCGGCTTGATGATTCACCTTCAGTAGGGTTAAGGTTTTAGCTGTCAGATAGAAATACATATGGAAAACATGTCGTTTCTACTGAAAAATTTGCCCACATCGCACAAAAAAAAAAATGTTTTTTTTTCGCAAAAGAGAATTTCTTAAATTTCCTCGAAGAGGCGAAATTCGATTTTTTCGATATCTGAAAAAATAAATCATTTGCTGATTTTGCTCTAATTATGACAAGTAATTTGGAATGCTTCGATTGTCAATCACCATCATTCCAGATGGAATAGACTCATAAATGGCTTTTTATATTATCGATGCAATATAATTATCTTGAGTCTCTCTCATCGTATAATTACACATTTTCATGTCGACAATAGCTATTAGAATCGAACGCATATGCTCTCCTTTATACTTTATCATTTGTATAGCATTTCGGTTAAGTTTTAGTTCTGTTACGATGTACTATTATTGTGTGTGTTATATTTAGTGGAAAATTTAGTGATGTCCGCTAATGAGATTCAATTGATAGAATAAGAGAAACTCTAATTAATTTACGTCTTTATATTTTCGTTCTTTTGACACTCTTCTATCGTTTGCGCCGTTTTGTGAATTCATTTTGCAACAATGTATTATGTAGATAACACATATCGCTATATATTTATTTCGTTATCTTTTTGATAGTTTCATCAACTCAGAAATGATTGAAGCAAAGGTGATGAAATTGAACGAATAAAGTGTCTGCCGTAAAATGGTTCCTATACCACAATTCCCATTGATCTATTAAGTTGGATACAGATATAGTAGTGCAAAAGATATCGTAACAAAAAGGCGTCGATATTACAGCCTCACCATTTTTTCGTTCTGCACTTGTCGAGCTACCAAAGAAATCCAATAACTTGCCAGGTGTGCCGATACGGTATGCAGCGCTTTTCCATTCCGCTTGCTTGATCGACGTCTGATTTCAGAAATTTTCTCCGAAAAAATGTAATACCTAAAAGAATGCCTTTGTATTTCAGATGACCTAATTACGCATGCAACTCTTTTGCGAACNGAAAAAATGTAATACCTAAAAGAATGAATGCATTTATATTTCAGATGGCCTAATTACGCGTGCAACTCTTTTGCAAAAGATTCGTTTTTTGATGGCTCAGTTTGAGGCAACTTTTATACTTGCAGCGATGGGGCAAAAGAATTAAACCTACTTCGTTGATCTTTCGCGAGAAACTGCAAATAAACGCATAGAGAGATTTTTAATATCACTTTGTCGTTGATTATCTTGGTCACTGTTCCATTTGGGCAATTTCTGGCCATAATTCAATCCAGCCACACTGCAATTTTACGTTATGTCGATAAAACCAAAATTATTTTCAGTCGGTTCCCTTCCGTTTCCTTCATTTATTTAGCCGAATGGAGTAGATGAGACCTATCTGATTTGTTGGTTGCTGTGATGTACAATTTGTGTCATTGCGTTGCTGAGGACTCTCAAATTGCACTGCTCTAGGTTAATCTTTCCACAGAGTCGCACAGATCGTCGAGAAAAGGATAACGAACACTATTGCACCTCCGCCTTCTCCAATAATATTATAGAATTTTCTTTCAACGTATACTTGAATCATTACCGATTCGGAAATTATCGGCGATATACTCTGAATAGTCGAACTTTTATAATTGGCAATGGAATAAATGAGAAAAATTTATGGAAAAAGTTTTATTCGGATTGAAGAAATTGAAAGCGAATCCCTCAAGGTGGTATATGATTTAATTTATAGTGGAAAGGGGACGAATGCATATATGAAAATGAAGTATTTTGAGTGGATATAAAGCTAATAACTTTAAAGGAAGAAGCTTAAATTCGATAGCTTCGTATTGCTTGCTATTACACTAAGTGCACGGGCTGCTAGAGTTGTGATGACAAATGATGCACTGTTGTCCCATTAAGAGGTTGAATTGCTGCCAAATTTGCTATCTTTTCTCAAAATTCAATTCTAATCTCTTATGCGCTCGAATATCCAAATCGACCTTCATTTTTTTGTGTTTACCTCCACCTGTAATCGTTTTACAACTGTTTGTCAATAATAGAACGCCTGTGTAAATAGATTATTCTCGCACAATTTGTATATACGTGCGGACGCTTATTTTGTTTGTATTGTTGCCAATTTCTGGCTAATAATAGCAGATTTGTAATGTTATTAGCCTAAAAGAAATAGAGATCGACGACCGTCTAGGAAAAATCGCTAAAAACGTGCAAATCAGAGAAGCAATGAATCTGGATAAATGAAAGGAGGCGATTTGCGGAGAAATTTGTTCGCATAAATGTCGAGACGATTGAAATAAGCAAAGCAATACTTGCATTGGACTCTATACGTTTATTCAGCTAAATTTATCGCAGTTTTTACCTCATTGGTTACTAACAGCCGTCAGTAATGTTGTGGATGAAGCATGCATATTTTAGATCAGGATGCTAGCCACAAACGACCTTCAGAAAATTCGATCTCTTAGCACACTTATTCGGAGGAATCTGAATTTGAATTATTTATAGCGCCATCGAATAAAAGACAATTAGACAATTATAGTCACCACAAATGCCATTGAGTTAAAGCAGTCGAAGAGCTTTCGAGATTATTCAGCTTTTCCTTTAGCTTCATTCTTGAATGTTTGCATAATCCAGTGCGAAAATATTGCGTTTTTGTTAACTTTGATGCTAGTCTGAGGGTTGGGGTTCACATTGTTTGGTCTGTAAATTTTCTGATGCCTTTCTGCTTCTCGATTTAATATGCATTCAGCACTCAAGCATGCACGTCTTTTCTGGTAATGGATCGACAATTTTGGAATCAGCAGATAGTGCTGAAATCAACTTCTTGAAACCGTAAGGAGTTTCTCGATCAATCGCTATTGCTCCATCGCAATATTTGCTAAAAATTTCTTATAGGACTTCGATATGAGTGTTGTCGTGAGCTTTATTGAAATCTTTTCGGTGATTTAGATAAACAGCATTCATAAAGGTGCGACCGAAATTTTATTCGAAAAAGATCGGAGTAATTGATAATATCGAATGATGATCGCCTTTGCATACTTCGGAGTTAGTTGGAAGCGAATGTGCGTTTAGCAGAGAGAGAAAGAACTTCGGAGAATATGGTCGAGTTTTGTGGTGCTCTCGAGATTGATGCAGCATATTGTTATTGTGAATCTTCGCAAAAAGGGGATGATCACGGTACCAAGGTGAATCGCAGGTAGATGCCGTTAGAGCGGGATATCGCCGAAGGCTTCATTCCTGGCGCTTTCAGTGGCTACCGTCTCTAACCAGAATTTGCGTCATGACGTCGATCGACGCCGAGCCTCGGCTTCGTCGACCACTTCACTTCTTTTTGCTTCAGTAAGTGACAATGAACCCTCTTTTAGCGGATTTGAAGGCTGCTACTTTTAATGACTTTCTTAACATATGTTGCCTCTAAGCCAAGCTTTGCGGGCATCTAAACTCGAATGTTGGTTATCACACTCGCATATTATTCCCCAAAACTTTCATGCCTAACTTCTTTTAAAAAAAAATTCTGACTCTCTAAGACTTCTATTTTCGACACTTCTGGGATCTTAACACCTTCACCACCTAACAGGGTGAGAAACCACGCCCTCTGAAAATGCTTTCTCACACGCCCTTGCTGAGTTATGGCGTGAGGCATAAACACACTCTCTGGCGATCAGCTAGTTATCGCTAGCATACAAGCGGTCAGGCATGGGCGCGAGATCGCAGCTTACACAGCAATCGATCTGATCGAACTGTACTTTCGCACGCGGAAAGCACAAAGCTTGCAGTTCGCTTCGCTTTGCGCAATGCCCGAGTCTTGTGGCTGCAAAGTGGACGTTGCAAACGACCACGCAGATGACTACAGTGTAAACAAGGTCTCCAGGTGATAATCGCACCAAAGTGAGTTTGCGATATGTTGGATACGACTACTGATATTGCACGTCATAACAGCCGTTGTTTTGGCAATATTCTTTCCTATCTCGTTATGTGGAACACAAAGACCGTGCTCAGGTGTAACTGCACCGAACATGTGCACCTCCCGTCCAAAGATCACTCCTCCAAAATTCAAACCTCCATTTGCGACTTTCCAATTTGACTTATATGAACCAATAGTGAAAGCTGCAAGTTTTAGCTAAAATCCACGACGAACTTCTTCCTGTCAATATTCTGTGACTTTTCTTGCGTTGACTCAATATCGTCAAGAATACATTTGCATCTCTAGAGTGAAATTCAGATGATATACCGTTTTCGGCCTCATAAAGCCGTTCAAATAAAGTCGTTCGACTAAATCCCTCTTCTGCAATTTATCACAAAAATCTCAACATCCAGCTCTCCATCAACCAGTCTTGTGACATTTTAGAATGCAAAAATTAGATTTCATTATGGTTCCCCACACGATGGAACATTGTCATTACGTCTAATTCGCCCTTCAAAAAGAGCGAAACTCAATAAAATCATAGATTTTGCATGAAGTATTTGTAGTGAACGATGAGAACAACAATGACAAAGGGTAATTTCATTGCGCAACGATATACCGATCAACTATATACAATCAACTAGATAGGAATGCGAAATAAAGAAATAACCCATATAGCTATTTCAGAAATAATCGTCAAATGAGAAGAGATATTTTCACTTTTCCATCGCAATTTTGATCTTCAAAAAAAAACAACTTTGCTAAGAAATGAATGCTAATTTTAACAAACGTTCGAAATCAGCAACAACTTAATATATGCATTCTTGCGCATTTAAAGAAAGAAGCGTCGCTAAATGCTCCAAAATTAATAGCACTTTCATACGAGTAGATAACATTGTGTGATAACACCACACTCAACCTCGGCTATCACTATCACTATCACGATCACAGATCAATTACACCCACTAATTCTTGAAGTATTTGGATGCTCAAGGAAATTACAGCTTAAAAGGTGGTATAACCATATCAATGCACTTGCGAAAATTTCGGTTAGTGAATAACTTCGTGGTAAATTTGATTGAAGAATAACTCCATGGTACGATAAAAAAAAGAAAACTTGACTATACGGTTCTCAAAAAGGAGACCAAAGAGCAGTAAATAAGAACTCGACAGATGTGAACAGATCGCTTTGCTGAAAGCGGTAAGAATCAACCAAGGTACGTGGGTAATAAACAACCATTCCCAATATTGTAGTGNGAAGTATTTGGATGCTCAAGGAAATTACAGCTTAAAAGGTGGTATAACCATATCAATGCACTTGCGAAAATTTCGGTTAGTGAATAACTTCGTGGTAAATTTGATTGAAGAATAACTCCATGGTACGATAAAAAAAAGAAAACTTGACTATACGGTTCTCAAAAAGGAGACCAAAGAGCAGTAAATAAGAACTCGACAGATGTGAACAGATCGCTTTGCTGAAAGCGGTAAGAATCAACCAAGGTACGTGGGTAATAAACAACCATTCCCAATATTGTAGTGAATCACAGTTTTAAACGCAACTCAAGCAGCAAAGAAGACAAGCACCTCACATAAGACTATGCCAACAATAAACATTGATAGATGTATTCACACAAATAACCAACAATAATACTGCAGCTATATAACAATAATAAAGCACAATATTGAAACGATTCGAACGGATAGCATGCAAATTAAAGGAGGAAGAGGGGATTCTCGTTGCCGAGATGGATCCAAACTTGACTCCAGGAAATTTTTGACTACGAGGAGCAGTGCTATTTCCGTTCCAAAAAAAAAATCAACAAAACGTTATCTCTCATAAGCATTTAACGATGGTAAATTAATTTTAAAAAACCAAACACTATTTTGAGTAATGTTCCGGATGATGACGTAGACAAGATATTAAATCATTCGGCTTCATCTCTCCACTGCAAATTTTATGCACCGCACAAAATAGTGGAAACCTGAAATTAAATATTGTCATCAATGCTGCAAACGGCATTCGAGTTAAAGTATAATGAGAGCCTCCCTATGGAGTTTTCTTCTGCAGCCCTGAATTTTGCAAATGGGGAGAATTTTCGAGCATATTATGAGAAGGTTGAACTGAAGTAATTTCCTGTTGTGCTCATAATAAGACCTAAGAAAATTACGTTCATCCAGGTGCTCTAAATATTCGAGGTAGCAATTAGAGATGACGAATACCTTATCAACGCTATAATGTTGTGAAATAAGGGTACAATAAACCTGAAACTAGACATCCGTGAATCGTCTCATTCCACAGCAGTTTTGAATTATTCACTTCGGAACTCAAAAGCATCTTCTAACGAGTTTCGTATGTCAGATAGACGAAAGACAAAATAATAGATGAGAGTTAGCTGAGAAGTTAAAATAATAAATCAAATCAAATAAATAATAAAAGAAATCGAGAAACAAAAAGCTCTAATCTTTACTTTGATTCCATTTGGAAATGCTTCAGCATACCATACACCTCTTCCGCACATAACGGTCCTTGTGCACTTTGTCCTTTGAGTAATTCCTCTTCAACCACTTTCAATGGCTGAAATCTTAGTTTACGCATAACGTTTTTAATTTCCAATACTTGAAAAGAATATTTCTCGAGAACTGAAAAAAATCTCCAAGTGCTNTTTTATGCCGTCCTATTGTGAAAATTCACATAACTTCTCAAGGTGATAATGGCTACTCATGACCTCCGAAACACACTTAGAAACAAGCCGCTAAAGTAGAATGACCCCTGCTGAGCAAAATGCAATAAGTGATTTTTATGAAGCAGCTCAATTTACACAATTATTCACAAGCCATTGCGCAACTACCGTTGTATCAAGGCAAATCCTTTGAAGTTTTGAGAAAAAGCGTTCCAAAGACGTCATTGTTGTGCAATAGAACAAATGAAAATATCAAATAACCGAAAAGCGAAGAGAAGATTTCATCAAAAAGCTGAATCAAATTTGAAGTTGAAGGTTTTGTATCTTTAAGAAATTTGCAAAACTTGGCTTATCATCCATCACCGTGAAGGGAAACTCTTTCCTAATTTATTTCCTAGGAACAAATTTCACGCTTACGGCTATAATGCAATAAAAAGTTTCGAATTCTTGGAAATGCCGGTGTTCTATAAACGTGGATGCCGATTAATCACACAAAAAAGACACTTCCTAGCTTTTCTTTCAGTGACAGCTCTCGTAATACCCAATAAATTACTTTAAAACATTGATATCTTAATCTAGAATTGATGTGACTTTGATATTCCAAGTTTCAATAATCATATGAAACGATCAAAGTCAATACTGAGAGATATCACTGGAAAATTACTGGTGGAAGATAGGAGCAATGAAAGATGTCACCTGGAAGAGATTATAAAATACGAAGAATTTAATGGCAACTTTAGGCGAAAAATAAAAAATATTGAGAGTTATTAAAAAGAGATGCAAGTTTAGGCCATTTGAGACGAAAGGTCTCAAAGAGACCTCTCCTCGTTCAGGTTAATCCTCTCGGAAAATATTTCTTTGGCTAGCAGGATTTCAATCTCGAATCTTCAAAAAAGGGAAACGAAGGAGTGGAGATGACTGTCGAAACTGGACGTGGAATACGTCTGAATAGTGTCACTGCCAACTGTGTCCGAACCGGTAAAATCGATTTTCGTTCAAAGGATCCCAACAGAATGACTCTTCGTAATGTGGTTCTTACTTAAACTGAAAAAAAAAACTCAACAAAAAAGATTATTCTTTTCATCAAGAAATTCTCACCTCTTCGTTCTACCGAATTTAATTATACCTTATGGTTGGATCACGAAAATAACCTAGAAAAAAGCCCGCATACCACCCTCTTTTACGGTGTTACTGACATTCCTTTCTCCGCTTATTCGAAGATCTACCTTCAAAAAAAAGAACAATCCGAAAAAGGAAGAACACATCAAGAAACCGAAATTCCGACAAACAAATCGCCAACCTTTCCGGTCCTTACGAATGCCTCACAAACTTTCCGATTGCGGCCACCATAGCAAGTGGTGATCAGATCAGCGATACCACAACTCTCAAAGAATGTCTCCAAGTTGGATCCCGGATAGAAATGCTCGACAAACTGCAAAAGTTGAATTTTTATGTATTCAAAGTGCGTCAAATAAGCAATAGAAATTGTACAGATTGGAGGGTAAAGTACAATGGAACAACTAGGGTGACCATAAGCACCATGACATAGATTAGCTGTAAGAAATGTTGAGTAAAGCACAATTAGGTAAATCATAACACGCTTTTCACACGATAAAAATTATAACATCTACAGAATAAAATAGGGAAAAATTCAGGAAAAAACTTCAATAATGATGAGATGAAAAAACAATCGAATATTTTCTGCTTTATTCTCAGGTGAAGTTCAAATTCCTGAACTTCTACACATTGTTTTTTTTTTTTTTTTTTTTTTTGAGGAAGAGCCTGATGATACCTTCGTGATTTCCATAAGTCCCAACCGAATAACCGCTGCTTTTGTGTTATCACCATAACCAAGACCGTCAGTCACTCCCGCTGCACATGCAACAATATTCTGCAATACGCATTTCAAACCCTTAATAATATGTCGCAATCGTACATAAAGGCAGCTGTGATTTCATCGATTCCCTTATCGACACAGCCGACATCCATGCCCACATATGGTTGTTGTGAGCAGATTTTGGTACGACAGATGGTCTGCCTTCCATTTTATAGGGAGAGTTGCATGATGTTTGTAATTACATGAGGTTATAATCGACCTCAAATACTCGATTATTCAACTAAATTTAGCAAATACTCTCGAATAAGACAACTCAATTAAAACAATCCTTTATCCTGCATCAATTGTGCACTCAATAAGAGCAGCTACATGACTTTTACGGATTTCGTATTTAAAACAAACAACTAGAATATTCACACTATCAATTAACGATGATCAAATTTGATTAAGTGCAACGTTACCCTCCCCCTCCCCTCTCCTCCCCCCTTCCCCTCCTCAAATATCCAAATATTCTACTCAAAGAAAAAGTGCAAAAAGGGGAGGCGGGGAGTTCACTTACCTTCAAAGCACCACAAAGTTCAACAGTGTGTGCATCTTTTACAACATTTATGCGGAAGTTTTCCGTTTGGAACAACTTCTTCAACAGCGCCCTTGTCTCTGCGCTTCCTTCGTAACCTATAAATATATAATCTAACAATGTCTCTCTAAATTCTGAAGTCCTACATGTTATAAGACCTTAAAACAAACGGAAACATGAAGAATTTGCCTTGCGGCAATAGGGGAATATAATTCACAGGCCATGACAACACCATATAAGTTAAAGACTAAAGCATTATGACAAAACACAGATCGCAGAGTATAGCTGTGTAGCGTAATGGAAGTTGCCGACTTTAGCTCTATAGTCAATACAACACTTGTAACTACAGCTTTCTAACACAACATAGCTTGATGGCAAAATATGGCTCAGATTGCAGATTCGTAACACAACATAACTCCTAGTCTTCAGCTCTATAGCATAATTCAGGGACAGGGAATACAATATTCTTGCAATAAAGTATAGCTTATAAACTATGGTCTACACAGCATAACCTATATGGTAACACATCATTTAACACATTGCATTTGCACTCAAGCGAATAAACGACGCATAGGTGATAGTGAAAAATGCATGAAAAAGTTTAGCGCTGGAAGGATTTTTCCAAGCATTTATTTGTCCTCTCTAAATTCTTCCATCAGTCCTACGCCAATTTCGATCTTCTGCCGTTTCTTTTTCCGTCTGCCGTAATTATGCTCGTTTGCTCTATTTCTATTTCTTCACGTATATTTTACACTACGTTTATATGCCTCCTATCTTTATCTGCCCCATTGTTTTATTCAACTGTCCTCTATCTCCCCACCCCACCCCCTCCCCTTCTCTTGTTTGTGTATTCATTCCTTTCTTTACCAATATAATTCACTTATGTGATAAGCTATATGGAAAAAATTATCAGAATTAACATTGAAAAACGAAACTAACCTATTGTTGCTTCACAGAAATTATCGTTAGCAACTTCTGGTGCGAGATTAGCGCCCATAAGAACAGCCACATCGATGTGCAAAATATCCTGAATTTCTTCGGAAACCAAACGAATACCACCCATCTTATGGATAGCCATTAGACCCTGAATATAGATTGCGATATAATTGTTTGAAAGGACCCTTCAGATGAGAGAGGAATGAAAAACGACATATATGGCTGATAGCTACCACCAAAAACTATGTAGTCACTGTATGCAACAAAATATTCCAAATCAACCTTTCTCATTCAACGAAAATACATCGCCGGTAGGAATCGCCTCTATTGGAAGCAGTTTGGCAACCGAAAAACCCCCGAGGCAATAAATTTTCAGCTATTCCAGAAAGTGCTAAGAGGTATTCAAGTATTTCAAATTTTCTCAGGTATCACAGAAGGTGATCAATTTTCTTTCTAAGATCTTAGACGAATCGTGTCAAGATTTTACAGTGGACGGATTTGATTAGCTAGTCGAAGTATGATGAACAATAACAATTGTATGCATCAGTTTACAACTATTCAATTTAGTAAAATTGCCCCGCGGCAATATATACATAAAAGGATAGGAATGCCTAAAAAACTTCATTAACAAGAACGACAGTGAGTGAGCGCTTGTGATAATGATGGAGAAATAAATGTGAAAAAAAACTGAATTAAAACCATGCAAAGATATTCATGATCGCTATATTTCAACGATGAAACGCATTCACGATACAGGCGGAAATTTCCCTCCAAAAGAATTTGCTACTTGGTTCAATGCCTGAACGAGGCAAACCTTTTGTTTCGAAACATGCATTTACCTAGGTTTTCACTGCATAAAAACTTTTTTTTAACGCTTATTGAAGCTAGGAAACATTCGTCTTACGTTACAAGGTAGTGACAATTTCATCATTGAGCTGCAGAATTCCCTCTACAAAGGAATGAACGATCGCAAGAAGCTTGTCTTAGAAGCGTTGAACTTGTCAAGTATGGAAGTCAAGAACTCGAAAGAGTGAAAAAAAAAAGTGAAACACTTCTCCCAATCACAGAAAATTGCATAGCTTATGGAGTTTGTTTCAGCTCTCCGAACATTTGGAAAAGATATTTGCAAAGCGCTGAGATTCGAATACCTTTTATGTCGAATAGAAGAAGTTTGTCTTAGATGATCGAGCGAAAATATTTTTCTCAATTTACAATAATAAATAAATCAATAAGAACTCAGTGGGCGTGTGTAAAGCTTAGATGGTTAATGTTGTTGGCAATATGCTATCAGATAAGACTACTAATCCTTTTTTGATTAATAGTTATGCAAAGATTTGTTAGGGCATAAAGTTGCTCATATGCAAGATATAGATGGTCGAACGAATACGCATGAGGATCCAAAAATTATAAAGGTATTTTCGCAATAAAGGTGAATAAAAGTGGGATTTAAATGTTAAGTTTTCTTTTGTGAAAGATTCGGTTCTGAACAATCCATATAACAAAGATGAAACTATCTGAAGAAAGAAAGAATTTCCATACGAAAAAGATTCAGCGACTAAACTCTCCATCAGCGTTGAATAAAACAAGCGGCAAATACCCCTAGTACAAAAGAATCGAACTATATGAGCTGAGAAAAGTTCATGTCATATCACCTTATATTACTCATCAATAACCACACTCATATCATTTCACTATTAAGGCAAAATTAATGAAAACACAAAAATCTATAAAATTTCAGACAATTATGGCTTCATTCCAACTTTCTGCAATCATTCATTTTTGTGTCTGAAAAAATGTCTCTCCCCTCTCCCTCTTTAGCNNNTCTTTAGCAACCCAAAATAATCAAAAAATATTGGATTTTTGAAGCGAAGAAAACTGGCATGGCACGCAAAGAGATACCATTCGACGCATAAATAATAGTTAACGATTAAAAGAAATTCCATCAGCCAATATCACAATTGCCGTACACGGCTTAATGACACGACGTCAAATTGTCAAATAAATAGTCCTGGTTCAGTCCCACGCAGGACCACCACAAACGCATACGATGAGTACCACCAAATACCAAACAGCGTGAGTACGTTCATCATAAACTAGTTGGTGTAGGAATGAGTAGTAACGAAAAGGTTGAATGGAATANNNACAGAATGAACGATTCACGTTACGTTGTCTCTCACCTCCCTACTCCCACTTCCCCAGCACTCGTTTCGATTCCCTCTTCCACCTCAAAGTTTTTTGGTTTTTCGCCACATCTTGTCTCTTGATTTCAAAAAACCCATTTTTATGCAAATCCTATTTTGCATTCTCATATATTATTCTCTCATCCACTATGTCCGATTGTTATCGATTATAACAGCCCAAAGAATACTTCTTTTTTGGATTAAATGCGTTGTTATTTTCTGCACAGGCGGGGTTTCATCAGATTGTCTCAAGTATGTTAGTTCACCACATAGCGACAAATCAGCCGCAATATCTTAGAGCTCTCGAGGGTTTGCAATGAAAAATGGTCACTTATGCTGCCTTCCGCCCAGGATATAATTGCAGAGTAATTAATCAGAAATACCTCGAAAAAAGATTTTCAACAAACAAATCATCAAAGGAAAATTGACTTTCAAATCAGTGAGCCCACGAGCTTTTAAATAATTGGCAAATGAAATATATACTTAAACTCTTCAAAACGAGTTCAAAGAAGAGGCATATTGTTCAAAAGAAAGTCTCCAAATCGTAATGCGGCTTATATTCGAAGTCGTATGGTAGCTAACGCAACAACGAGCAGAAGCACAAAAAACGCGTTAGCTTAGTTAAGTTCAAGCAAATAGATTACCGCTTCATCTAGAGGTCGTTGTTTGCCTTGAACCCGGCAATGAAGGACGTCATCCTTGAAAAAAAAAAATTGATAGTCACTTATTAAGAACTTGTACTCGTCAAGAGAATCTTTTAAAGATGGATAACTGCAGTAATCACCAAACAATAACTAAGGGAGTATTTAAGACGTCAGAGAAAAACGAAGAAATTTCTCTGCCGAAAACGGACTTTATAGAACGGAAAAAGACAAAAACACCTTTCAGTGTTTTTTATCTCTTTTTTAATGACTTTAAACTTACTTCTGCTAGTGCTTTCCCTTTCCCTTCTTCTACTACATTCGTATTATTAGTTGCAATCGCCTCTTCGATGTCTTTTTCTTCATCGCTAACGAATTCGTAACAAAAAAAATGAAATCATCGCTATGAAGAGACATCGTTTGAATATATAAATTCATATTTATGACACTTGTTTAAAAAAAGTACTTCTTGATTAGCGTGGAGGACAAAAATTGAGCAGTGCTGTGCGATAAGTCCCTCGGAAATGGTCGAAGCATTCAGCACAATTCAAAATTTTTTCAATCCCCAATCTAAATTACCGGGAAATGGACTGACGACGGAAGTAGATAAAGTGTAGAAATCAGATCGTTCGTACAAAATTCTTATCTTGTGGTTTATTAATGCGGCAACTACGGGATTTATAAGTGCAAAAAGTTGAGAAAAACATCGCCTCTATTGGATCACATCGATTCTACGGATATAGCACTCGGAAGAAACCTAACATAGCCTATGGAACGACGTAAATATGTGTACAGTTTGGAATAAAAACAATTTCTCGACGAGACATTAAATTTTCAGCGAATAGTCTCGAAGAACGTTTCTATGAAGATGAATATCCGAAAATCGGCGCAACTGATGCTGAGTGTAAAGTAAATTCGTTTTTGCTTTTAATGATAGCTTGAATGCTCTAATGAATGCGTCGTTCACACTAATG